>VSDK01009457.1:308004-319901 GCA_009767595.1 Symbiodinium kawagutii
GCAGGAATTAGCTACCTTCCCACTGTGGATCTGCTTGTCTCTGGTGTAGAAGGTACCATTCATGCTAGTACGCATCAACCCAGCTTGTTCATCGGACCATTGCTTTTGGCAGGCCATGGTCAGGTGTCGATCGACCCATTGCAAACCCTGAAACGTGTCCCGGTGGCATAAAAGGCTACCAGCTCTTCGGGCCCAAGCTTGCGAGAAACGCAAGGACAAGAATTGCGGGGGGACATCCAACAGGTTCCACTCACACTCCCAATGGTCCAGCACATACCCATTTCCTTGCCACCTCCAGTTGAGCAAGTTGAGGCGTTCCAGCAGGATACCACACGGCCCAGGGTGGAGTCGGGGTGGTGGGTACCGTGCCAACTTGTCAAGAAGTGGAAAAGCAACTGCAGGGTCTACGTGTTGGCGGAAAGCCTGCAAAGTATTCCAAACTGTGACTGCTTCCGGATCCAACTGGCAGTGCTGGATGAGTGCAAACTGTACCATGGAACTAGCCCCTTTTTTGTTCCATCCCAAAGCGGCCATAGCTGCTGCACGCAACTGCTTAAAATGCTCTTTGCCCACCTTCACGGTGCAAATGCCGTAGAGGCATTTTGGCCAAGCGACCGTGACAATGGCTCTCAATTTCTGGGACACAGCTGCTGGGCTACGCTTCAACCATGTCCAAAGGTCGGCACAAGCCTGGATTCGGGACTTGATGGTGAACATTGTATGTTTCTTGCTGTATTGCATGTGGCCCCCAAGGTCGCGGGCATCAAGTTGCACCGTGAATCCCAAATTTTTTAGGGCCTTCCGGCCTTTGGCAGTGGTGCTCCAAACAAAGGTCTTCTTCTTGTCCAAGGCAAGTCCTGTGAGTTGGGAGAATTCCTGGAATTGCGCGGCTCCAACTGCTACCTGCTTGATATCAGAGGTGACCATCTCCCAGTTGTCTACATATGAAAAAACCCATCCTGGACTGACCACCGTGTTGACAATGGCGTGGAAAGCTACGTTCACCAAGACCATGGACAGGACGGACAATGCGTCTCCCTCAGGAAATCCACAAGTGCTACTCACCGGCGGTGAACAGGCACCGGAGATGAGGAACATCCGTTGGAGGCGGTTGGTGGCCTGCAGCCAACTACAAAGGAATTGTTGGGGCAATCCAAGGTGGCGTGCAATGATGTACACAATTTGTCTGGGGATGGTATTGTAGCATTTGGTGACATCTGTTACCAAGCCAGCTAACTCGGAGTTGGCATTGTGTGCTTCTTCTGTGAGCATACTGATTTGCCACCACAAGTCGGATGTGGTTTTGCCCGGTCTGTTTCCAACCAATTGGGCTGGTGCTAGGGTGTCTACCCATTTCAAGAGGTCCTTGGCCCGGTATGAACCCCATGTTCGATATAACAGGGACAGCACACAAATCGGTCGAAAATCAGCAGGTGAGCTAGCATCTGGTCGCTTCTCGATTGTGGTGATATGTCCAAACAAAACAGAGTCTGGCCATGCAGTGTGCCCAGCCTCGATCCGATTGAGCTCATTCACCATGGCTTGGGTAGCCCACAAGGGCAGGGACTTCAAGTCAGCACGGGTGATGCCATCAGGGCCACAGGAGGTGCTTGGCTTCTTCTGAGCGACAACTTCAAGCCATCGAGTGGTGTTCAACGTGTCCAATGAGAGTTGCTTGGAGGCCACAGGCAGTGCCCGTTGGAGGGCGTTGTGAAAAGGTTCCCAAATCGTTGCCTCAGTGGCAGCATGACGGTTCCAAATGGGCTCCCACATGTCAGTGAAAGCTTTGAAGACCTGGTGGAGGTCTCCGATCAGCTTATCTTGAAAAAGAGGTTGCCCAATCTCAACCGCACTGGTGTCAGCAAGTGTGAGTTTGCCTACTTCATGATCTGTGACATCCAAGGGACCATTGGCAGTGGTAACCGGGAGTTGGACATCAAAAGTAGTGGGTTCATAGCTGACAGCTCTGGTGGTGGGTTGGATGCTGGTGACATGAACAATCTCTTTGGTGATCACCGTTTGCGCGGGGAGTGATCTGGCTTGCCTCACGTCACCAAATACTGCATTGGGGTCCATGACCCTCCTCTCTTTCGCTGCTTGCTGTCGCTTTTGTTGCAACAGTTTCTCCAAGGCTTGAAACTCAACCTGAAAGTCCTGAAAGATCAACATGGCCAGGTCCGCAGGAGGCGGCATGGTCGGCAGGGTAAGTGGGCACCCTGGGGACCGGAAAATGCGATGCTTCCAGGCATGCGGGAAACCATGAGGGAACCCTTTGGCAGCTTTGATGGACATCCACAATGCATTGAGATTACCCTTGTGCACTGGAGTGAGTTCAGCTTTCGATCCTCTTGCATAGCTCTGAAGGCGACGCAGTTGTCGACACCACATGGTATGTTGGAAGTGCTCTCCCTGGTACTCTACTTGAACATCATGATTGCGGGGTTTGCGAAGAGGAGTCACTGGGTTGTACTTCATAGTAGGTGCCATGGTCATGCATCTACCCTTTTGTTGCGGAAGCAGGCCATGCTTCCCTTTACTGCGGAGGGCACCATCCACGGCACGTTCCACCTTCTCAAAGATGGTCTGGAAAACATCCCTTGGTGTGGTGTCAGCTGCTTCGGGAGGTTCCTCTATGTCCTGTGCTCCTAACTGCTCCCAATCAATAGCCAGTGGTTTTCTCCAAATGGGAACCGGTTTAGGTTGGCGCAATCCCTTGAAGGTGGCGGCTACGATGGCATGATCCGGGAACAAAGTAGGGTCAACTACCACTCCAGTACATAACTCAGCCAGCTCCGGGGAGAGCCATACCTGGTCCACCGTGGTAACACCACGGCACGTGGGTCTCTTGGGAATGTGCCACCGCTGCCATGCTAAGTCCTGTACTTCAATGAAACCTGCCGATCGCCATCTCTGGAACTGAGGCAATGCAGTAGGGTTCTGATTGAAGTCCCCCATCAACACTCGGTACCCATTGCTTTGTTCAACAATGCGAGTGGTCAAACATGATAGTAAGGCATCGGTGTCACTTTGCGTCTGCTTGCTGTGTGGGTTGTGGGCATGTCCATAACCTATGCCTATCTTCAACCAAGCGTTGCCTACCAAAGCCGAGCACACTTGGATGCGTGCTGACTCCCATGCTTCGGTCGACCAAGACTGTGTCATTGCTCGGGCAGGGTAGTGTGTTAACAATCCTACACCCGTGGCACGACCTCCAATCACTCCCGGGGAACAATTGATTGGGGGTGCAGGTGCACCTGGTATGTACTTTGCACCCACTGCTGCCACATGAAGCTCCTGCCTCAGTTTGGGAAGTCCAAGTCGTGAGACGTGTGTCTCCGTCATGCCCCAGATCCCCTTTGGCAATTGGGCCAACATGTTCGCTTTACCCAACATGCCAGTGGAGTTGCAAGTGCCCACTGTGATTTCTTCCGTGGGAGTTGGCCCTGGATGGGCTGCTTCTCCTACCCGACATAGGCACAGGAAAAACAAAACTGTGAAGGTTCGGAAAAACCTAGGAACACTCCAGCCTGAGCAAGGATGCAATCTGGTGGCAGTTCGGTGTGCATTGCGATCTACCCTCATTGCACCTGGTGACTGGCTATCAGCTGATGAGACCATGGCGGCCTCTGCATTGTCGTCTGGCGTCAGCACTTGCCGTGCCCGCCGGGATAGTCATTCTTTGGATTTGGTCAGCAGCCGCTCGATGTGTTGAAGCTGCTCGGTCAACCTGCTGTCGAGGTGCTGTTGCAGATTTGCGGTCTGTGTGTCAACTTTCTGGTTCAATTGCTGCATCTGCCCTTGAACTTCCTGGTTGTGTCGATGCTGCGCTTGGTGGTGCTCAGTGATCACCTGTTCCATGTGCTGTACTCTGGCTTCCAATTCGTTGATCCGTCCATCATCGGTCATCTCCTTATCCTCCTGACGCAAGGAGTCAATTTGTGTTTGGACCTGCTGCTTGATTTGCTGGGAAACTCGGTGTTCAACTTGGGCCATGGCGACATCAACTCGGGACGGCTCGGCAAGGCCTGGTGGTGCATGAACTCGAGGCTGCTTGGACATCCAAGGGTCATTGAGTTGCAATGGGTCCTGGCCACTGCTGCTTGCACTCTGGGTCTTCAATGCAGCCAGGGTTTTGGCAGAACCCTGGATTTCCTGGGTGATCCTGGGCTGTCGCTTGGAATTGGTGGGTGCGGCTGCAATCAGGATGTCAGCATGTTCCAACGTATAAATTTCATATTGTGGGGCCTTTGCAGCCTGGATCTCCCACATGAGTCCCTTTCCATCAATGGAACGTCCTTTGGGTTGAAGTGGCCTGGCTGGCCACTGCCATTGGGCAAACAGCTTGTTCAACGTGGCACGAGTTGCACCCCATGGGAAAGGACCCCCCACGAAGATTTGGGCATCGACTGTGTCTAAGTAGGGGGTATCCTTGTGCTGGCTGTGAACATGTGGGGCATCTGACAACTTCACTCGCAATCCAAACCTCTTGGCAGTCCGAACAAGGCAGACCCATTTGGTGGTGGAATTCATGGAAATCATGGCTTCTGCTTTGGATAGCTTGCTAAGCCAGACAACCCGAAACCTTGCACAAGGCCGTCTCCCGTCAGCCTCTCTGGGTTCGAGGTAAATGCCCTGTCTTCCTGAAAGAGCAAGGATGGCACAAATGTCATTGGTTTGGATCCTGAAGGTCACAATGAATTGTTCTGCTTCCCCAGGCTTGCACTTTTGCATCTGCAACGAAAGGTATTGTCGGTCCCAGCAGTCCAAAAGGTCCTCCGTGCCTTTACCTCCAAGCTCCGGCAGAATCCGGATGATTTCCTTCACCGGTCGACTGAGGAGCACCTCCCATCAAATCTCAACCTCGTCCCTGAATACGATTGCTCGGACCACCGAGTTGGGGACTTCCTCCACTTTCAGTGTGTTCAAAGGCATGTGTCGATCCACCACCCCTGTGCCGATCTGGACAACCCGGCCTGTGAGCAGTACTGGTTCCTGTGTGTGTATGCATCTGGCTGGAATTCGCAGTGATTTGCCAACCATTTGTGTAACCAGTTCCTGGGGATCGATGATGATCAGGGCAAGTGCTTTGGTGGAAACAGTGATGCTCTTTTTGATGTATGGCAATGCCTCCTGCATGGTGACCAAAGCGATTCCAGTGGCATCTGGTCGTATGTCCCTCACGGAGATCTGGGAAATCATGTTGCCCTCATTGTCTTTGAAGACTCCGTCGGGAATCACCACATCTTGGGGAGTGAGCATGACCGGAGGTGCTGCTGGTGGTTTTGCTTTCTGTCGTTTGTCACCAAAGCTCTTACCTGGTGCTCTAGCTTGAATAACCGCCGAAAGTTCATGTGCTAGGACCAACTGAAACCGTGGACTTGCCTGGTTGGCAAGCTGTTTCAAATCCTTCCATGGCTTTGGTCCTCTCAACGCAGCTACTGTCGCAGCTCGACCTAATGATGTGAGCACAGCTTCTGCTCGTTTGGCAACTTCTTCGACTGGCACACCATGTTCCTGCAGGAGGTTTTTCAACGTGTCTGTGACATCAGTCTGCCCCATTCCCCCAAAAGCAAGCTGGTGCGGTTCAACCATGGAAATCGGTTGTTGGTAAAGCTGGTGCAAAAACATCGACCTCCATGCAATGGCATTGTGTGGGCCCAATGGGATGGTGAAGCTGGGTGTTCCCTGGTGGGTTTCTAGCACTTGGTTGGCCAGCCATGCAACACTTTGAAAGCCACAGTCGTCCGGAAATCCCACTGGCAGGGGATGTTCAACAACATGGATGGAGCTGTCATTTGGAATTGCAGCTAACACCCAATTCTTGGCTTCTGGTGTCGTTCGGATGCGAATTCCCAAAGCATGTTGCGTGACTAAAATCGGCATCCAGTGACCCTGCACCACCATTGCTGATGCAGTTTGACGGTTGGAGACCGCCCCATACATGCACCTTGTCATCCACTCCTGCAATCCAGCCTTCAACTCGGAGTCTTCAACCTCCAGGCTTGCAACATGCGAAGGAACAGTGCTGGTGTGTCCGGTGTTTTGCAAGATGGACAGGTAATAATCAAATTCATCATTGGCCACCCACTGTTGCTGAAGAAAAAGAACGTGATCACGTGGGAGTGGCCCATGGAAATTCAACCGTGCAGGAATGTGGTTGATCAGTACTTCTGCTTCCATTTGTCCAATCTGAATCAACTGTTGGTCATGTGTAACATCACCCAAAGCCAGTGGTCTGCCTATCAAATCAACTGCTCGCATCGGATTGGTCATTGTGCGGAGTTTCTCCTCAGCAACCGTGATGGATCCTACCGTGGCATCTCTGTGTATGCGAATGCTGTGTGGGAAGGTTGATTCAGGCTTGATCAAAATCACTGTGTGCATGCCATCAGCTGGTGCACTTGGTGCATCGTCGTTGGTCCCCTCACTCCCACCTTTGCTGTCTGTGGTAACTGGAGGTGTGGAGTGGGTGACTTCAGCTTCAATCGCAGTTGTTGGATGATCAGTTGAGTCAACAGGCTCCGGTGCATGTGCCACTGTCCTCCCACCTTTGCTGTCTGTGGTAACTGGAGGTGTGGAGGCAGCGACCACCGGCATTTCAACTGGTCCAGAGGTACTCCCACCTTTGCTTTCCGTGACAACTGGAGGTGTGGAGATGACCTCAGCATTGCCTGTGTCTTCTACGTGTGAATCCTCAGGGCTCAAAGCCTCAGGTGACTGTGGGTCCCTAGTCGTTCCGTTCTGCTCATGATCTGGCTCATGATGTTCAGGCGAAGAAGCTTCGTTGTGTGCTGTGTTTGAGTCATCCTCCCGTGTTGGTGCGATATGCAATGTGTGTGAATGTCCATTGGCAACGACTGGCAAGACTGGGTCATGGTCACTTGGCATGGTTCCTGCCGTTGCATCATCCCTGGCACCCTCTCCCAGGTTGGGGTGGCGATGGAACAGGTCCTTGGCAACCTGAGTGAAGGATGGTTCAGTGTCCTCTGCAGCAGCAACATCAGAGACCTGGGCAGCAAAGGCAGTCATGCCACCCATCACATGTGGGAAATCATCCACCCTGCGTTTCTTCTGAGGAGGCATGTGATCATCTCTATGGCAACCAATGGTTTCCCGGGGGGCTGTGGCATCTACACTAGTTTCCTGGATTTCCAAACTGGTGACAGCGGATGGCACGGATGCACGTGACTGCTCAGGCAACGAGTGGGATCCTAGGTCCAGCAAAGGGCAAAACTGCATCAATGGGTACCGAGCCACTCTACTGACATTCAACAAATCAGTGATCCTGGTGAAAAACCGACCAACCCTCTCAACCATCACACTTTCAGGGTGAGAAAGAGCCATCCCCCGAAAAAGATCATCAAACAGGTTCCAAACGTTTTCCTCTGGGGTAGGTGCCTTGGTACCCATGAAGAAACTGGCATCTTCCATGTAGAAACTGGCAATCCAGCAAGCCTGTACAGGGGCAGCCATTTGGCCCATGCCCGACAATGTGAGGCGAAGTGGTTCCCAGCATTGGTCAGGACGGATTCCGTGGAGAACAGCCAATTCCCAAGGATGAATGTGACGTGTCTTGGGGATGGCTGTCTGGCCAATGTCAAACTCACCATCCAGCAAATACAGTGCAGCGAAGATGCCCTTGCTCTCAAGTCTGGAGTCAGACAAAGGAAAATCCCTGCATGAGCAGGGGCATCGTGTGAGCTGATTGCCCCATCCATGGAGCGCCGTCTTCAAGGGTTTTTGTCCATTGATCAAGTTGCTTCCAATGCCCCCAAATCGATGGAACATTCGAGACTCGAAGTGATCGAGGCTCAACTGCTTTTCCTCATCAGCCGACCATCGAAGAACTCCAGGGAGGAGGTCATGAATCACCGGCGGTGGTGTCAAGGCTGGCAGTGGTGCCACTGGCGAATGAGGTATGACTGGTGCCCTCAAAAGACACCACCATCTGGATCTCTGTGCCGGCAACACATTGTTGAGGTGTTGCTCCAACTCTTGCATCTGGTAGCCCGTTTGTCGACAGTATTGAGTCAAAGTTCGCTTGACCCAAGCATCCTTGCCTGCTGCAATGACACATTCAAGCAGCAACGAATGTGACTGCAGCAAGTGTGACGCCTGGAGGACCTTGGTAAGGCAACTGGCCCTTTCATCTGCTACTCCTTTGCCATCACCCAGCCTTGACCACGGCTGGCATGAGAAGCCAGCTGTGAGCATGGTGCCGCTTCCCTTCACTTTGAACAGCTCCTTGATGGTTTGGACGTCCCCTATGTCCCCATGGACAACAGGACACTCACCATTCTTCTCCTTCCATTCGCAGTATGGCTTCCTCAAATCGTTGTGTGCTACGACTTGCATCTGAGCATGCCGCAAGCCTTGACCAAGGAAACCCATGCCTGCACAAGTCTCTGTTGCTTTGTCAAAATCCGCAGAGATGGGCTGCCTGTGGGACAGGACGTTGTCAAAATCAACTTTCAAGTGGATTCTTGGATTTGCCACCAGGACTGTGGCTCCCAGCAGTGTGTAGGCCCTGGCCTCAGGGAGCATCTGATCACACTGCACAGTGAAGAAGTAACCGTGTATCGAAGACCTCAACAGCAATCGCTTAGCTGCTGGATCAAAGACAACTGCCAGTCCAACGACGTCCAAAACGTCCCCAGCTTGAACATCTGCCCGACATGGCTCCAAGGAGAAATCAGGTGGCATCGCAGCCCTCCCAAACCTTTAGCTAGCACCGGTAACCACTGGTAGGAGTTTGGGCCGAAACCTGGTTTCAACCCCTATGAAAAATATTAGTCAACCAACCACTTGTTGATAATTACCAGGGAAAATAACAAATTTTCTTAAAACCAACCAGTAGAACCTGTATAGCAATACCATAAATTAATATACATATTCATTTGTATACTATGGCCTGTTTGGGTGTTTCTCAAGCCATAGGGGTACCCCCAAATCATCCATTCTTAACTATTTGTAGTAATAAACCAGCCATTTTTTGGGCTCCCTATGGCTTGAGAAACCACCATTTTGCACTAAGAACGAGATAAAAATCTGAACGTCCAACTGGCGTTGCGTGGCTGGGCCTCCACTGGCCGTCGGCACCGCGTGGCAACACGGGTGGCGGCACCAGGCAACGCTCCAGGCAGGGCTGCCATGGGAGTGCGGAGGTTGGTGGCTATCAGTTGATTGTACTTATCTATGCAGGCTTGAGTCAATTGAGCATTCAATAAACATCAAATGTGCATCCAATATAGTTAAATCAAATGCATTAAACGTTCAGCTCAAGAAGTGAATTGGCTATGGGTCAATATTAACCAACCAACTAAGGGGATTTTCCACCAACAACAATAGGGAAAACAATGGTTAATGATGGGGAACCAGGGGTACGGGGTTTTGACCCACTGCCAATTGAGCATGCAATAAACATCAAATGTATGATTTAAAAATGGTTCATAAGAAGTTGCATCAGCGTCAGAATGGAGAACGAGTGATGCATACTGATCTCAGTATGCATTGCTGCCATGTGCTCTGAAGAGAAGGACATTGTCAGTGTCTTGTTTTCAGTGATGCGAAAAAACTTCAATACACTCAGGTAGCAATTGTTCTTTGGAATTTTGACAAGCTCTTGGAGCTTTCCTACCTCCCAGCATGAAAAAGACCCAAGAAAGATGACTCCAAACTTGAAGACTTTTTGTTGTCTGAAATGCTCCGACTCTGGTGGTCGTGTCCCTGAGTTCATTGAATTTGGCATAGTTTGGTTGAGGGAAAGCAGCAGGGAATCTGATTTCAGCTGGGAATCCATCATTTTCACTCCCAACTCTAACAATTTTCCACCATCCAATGGCTGTTTTTACACCTGCCATTGGATGGTAGGCCAATGCTCCTGCATAGTTTTTTTTGTATCTGCCATTTTCTACCATCCAAATGGCCATCTGTTGACACATTTCAGCCGAGCGACACCCGAGCGATCCGCGCAAAGAGGTGATAAATGTTGTGCATGTCATTCTGTGAGCCATGGTCGATCTTCATACACTGCTATGCCGACGATTGAATCCCAACAGGATTCATGAAGTAACAGTTATCATAGTCAAAGTATGTCGAAGTAGTGTAGGATTGGATGACCTTCCCACATTTCTGATCAGCATAAATATTGACCTTGGCTCATGTAGGAAAATGGAATGGAACGGGGTTATCCTATTGGTGAAAGCAGATCAGAAAGAAGCACGGGTCAATGAAACCATCATGTACGTCTATTTCTACATTTACATACCTATACAGTTGTATTTCTTCCACTTGTGTCACCAGGAAATTACTTTGATCACTGCGTGCCAACCTTGTCCTGATCAAAGTTAAACCATGCCATGCTTTGTCACGCTGGAAGCATGGTTTAGGATCAGCTCTCTCGAAACCAAACGCCACGTATCGACGAGGCATCCGTCAGCCCTGAGATGTTGCGTCGTGACCAAGAGCAACATGCCAATCAGCCGGGCTTCCAGTGAGGCCCTAGATTGCCAAGATCAAGATTAGGCTCTAGGCTGCACTTTCCACACATTTTAGCTAAACATCCATCTCTGGTTGGTGGTTGAACCACCCATACGAAAAATGCTGTTAATACTAGGGAAACAATTGTTTGAAACCACCAACCAAATGACCCCAAAACTGCTTCAAGATAAACAATGAACAAACACTGCAAAGAAAAGCCAACAAATTGGGATGTGAACAAATGACTACGGTGCCCACTTCAGATGATCACAGCTCCGTCCTGTCCTGACAAGCACATATGGTGCTTATTTTCGTCATATCAAATATCAGCATCAAACTCAACTGCTTGTATCGATCACATCCAAGTTTACATAACAATCCAGTTGGCTCTTTGAATATCGCAATTTGCAAATACGTGTATGTATAGAAAATTATGCTTATAAAAACAACGATAATTTACAACACTCCTGGAAACTAACAAAGACTCTCCCAGGGGTTGGATGACCAGTTTCGTGTTGGGATAGCCTTTTGGATCCTGTGTTAGTTTCTAGGAGGGTACATCATATGGTGGTTTCTTAAAATAGGGGACCCCCAAAATGATTGGTTGAGCAATAAACAATGACTAATATGGGATGATTTGGGGGTACCCCTATTTTGAGAAACACCCATATGTGTGCATATGTGTGCATATGTTGAGTAGCTGTGTGCATATGTGTGCGTATCGCATGCGCTGTATCACTCGAGTATTGAGTCCCAAGCCTAAAAAAGCAACGAGGCAGGCTCACAAAACCACAATGGAAATTTGGGGATAGTGGAAGTGTTGATGGCAAATTGATGGTGAATTTAATGAACGGTCTATGAATTGGTGGTATTCATGAATGATTAATGAATGGTTAACAATGATGGTGAATCAATGCTTAATGTTCCAACCATTTGTTAATGATTCCTAATTACTAGGGAACATAAAACATGTCAATCAAACCACCAACCAAATGAATGTTGATAGGAAGAGTTCTATAGTGCATCAGTAGCCCTCGGAAATGTCGACCATCTCCAAGCACCTCACGGAGATCCCTTGACAGGTCACCTATGGAGATCTCCCTTCAAACCTGCCCATGGGGTGCCACCAGGCTGGAGCTCCTGAGGGTGGAAGATCTCAAAGTCCAGGGCCATCCTCAGGGCTGGGAGAAGGCCCTTGCGGTGCAGTTTGCGGAAGCTTTGCTTTCTTAGAAATGAACTAATAGCTTCCACAAAGCAGCCATTTGGATGAAACACTACTACTGCTACTACGACGACAACAACAACTACTACAACTACAGCTACAACAACCACTACTACTACTACTACTACTACTACTACTACTACTACTACTACTACTACTACTACTACTACTACTACTACTACTACTACTACTACTA
>VSDK01009457.1:320046-385551 GCA_009767595.1 Symbiodinium kawagutii
GACGACGACGACGACGACGACGACGACGACGACGACGACGACGACGACGACGACGACGACGACGACGACGACGACTACTACTGCTGCTGCTGCTGCTGCTGCTACTGCTACTGCTACTGCTACTGCTACTGCTACTGCTACTGCTACTACTGCTGCTGCTGCTACTACGAGTACGAGTACGAGTACGACTACGGACTACGGACTACGGAATACCGACTACGGACAACGACTACGACTACTGCTGCCAGTACTTCTGCTACTGCTACTGCTCCAACTGCTTCCACTCCTACTCCTACTGCTACTGCTACTCCTACTGCATGTACTGCTTGACAATTGATGGCCAATACCTTCCAAGGAAGATGGTTTCAAAGGAAGCCACTCTTCCCCTCTCCATCTAAGTATCAAATAGTGGATGGTATAGGCCCAGGATATGACAATTACGAACCTTTGTGGGAGTCCCCCAGCAGGACATCCCAGAAACAGGCCCTGTATTGCCGCAATACCTTCAGTTTACCCAAAAATTCAGCTGCAAATTCTTCAAGACAAGGGAACAAATTTGGAAACGGTACAATTTCTCGATCTGCTAAACGAACATGTTACTGTACCAGTAGAAATCGATTGATGGTTGAGTCACGAAGAAATGGCGTGCAAACCCGGCTCAAAAATGATGATTTTCCAGGTATCGTAATGTAATTACATTCTAGGAAGGAAGACGTCGTGCTCCCATTCTACAAGAAATGGATTCAAATGGATCCTTCGGATGGTTGGTGGGTACCCCCTATGTTCCCCCAATCTCCCCCATTGCTCACCAACTCTCATAGCCTGGAGGAACTATCCATTCCGAGGTTGAATGCTTGTGGTGGTTCCACTCCCCCCAAATTTTGATGGTGAAGTATCCACTGCTTCACGCCCCACATCTTGAGCTCTTCCCAAGCAACCAACCAACCAACCAACCAACCAACCAACCAACCAACCAACCAACCAACCAACTTACCAACCAACAATCACAGCAGTCTTTGCAAAGTACACCGCTGGATGTTGTCTGGCCAGGTACTGCAAGATTTGCGATTGTATGTCTTGAATCTGGGCCTGAGCCAGTGGAAGTCAATAGATCTGTGTATATAGCTGTAAACAAACAAGTACATTGACAAATAGATAATATCCTACAAACTAATGAATTACTTGATTCATGAACAAACAAATGATTTATTGCAATGAACAAATGCAGACACAATTGACTACAAGCCAAATAAATAAACAACATATCTACCATGTATCTACAAAGTAGATAGACAGATAGATAGAAGGTTGGTAGGAAGGTAGGTAGGTAGCTTTGTAGATACATAGATAAATAGAAAGATAGGTGGCTGGATGGATGGATGGATAGATGGATGGACAAACGGATGGATGCATGGATGGATACATGGATAGTCCGGGTATTAGAGTGCCGCCCGGGAATACTCTGGTTTACCAGGGTCTCTAAACGTTCGACCACGCAGATTTACCATTCGTGAAAAAACACTTTTAGGCGTATGGCACGCACAGTTGGGCATTGCTCGATGCTGATGCACGTAGATGATCCCAGTGATGACACGCCACTAGTTTGTACCATAATATGGTTCTGGGTCAATCTAAAACATGTTATATAAGGGGGATGATACCCAACAATCGCAGGGAAAACCCGTGGTTTCACCAGGATCACCAGGGGTACCGGGGTACAGGGCCAGCGATATCGACCATGAGGATGCCCCGGCCTGTGACCCGGTGAAAGGGATGTCCCTCTGGTACAAATGTGAGGTTTTCTCGAGCCAGTTTGGGGAGCCTCAAGTTATGGTTGGTTCATTAATGGCTACCCAGGATTAATAAACCCCTGGTTGATAAATAGGGGGTATCCCCTAAAAGCCTTGGTTTTCCATTAAAATGGGAACCCCTCTAGTTAATCAACCAGGGGTTTATTTATCCTGGGTTACCATTACTATAAATGGTTAATGATCTGGATGATAAAGTCGGGGGTGCCCCAAGTTGACTTGAGAAACACCCATCACGATTGTGCGGTGTCAGTTGCACGGGAAACTGGGGAACAGCTCATGACCACGGTGACCCCGTCGAGGGTTCCCAGCCACCCGCTGAACTTTTTCGCTGCGACTGAAATGGTACAGGCGGCTGAGGGAGTTGAGGTGCAAGGGAGGCCATGGAAACATATCATGGGTCTCAAAATAGGGAACCTCCAAAGCTATCGTTGGGTTCTTGTTGCAAATGCTCAAAAAGAAGGATGATAACTGGGGGTACCCCAAGTTGACTTGAGAAACCACGACATACAGAAACCAATTAGTCGACCTGAGCGCTTCGAGCACCACTGACATGTTCCAATCTCCTCCCAAGGCGGCACCCAAATATGGGGCGGCAAGCCTGGACGTCAGGCTCTGTGGAACCGCTGGGTCAAAATGCTGAGCCGTCCAGTTACTGGAACTGGCTCAACGCAATCTGCTACGTCCATGGGATGAAGGATGATGCTCCTGGCAAAAGCAGGCATTGTACATCCAATAGCCTCTTTGATAGCCATGAATGACTATTCAAATATGGGGGTTCTCAAAATGGGGGACCCCCCACCCATATTAATAAACCAACGATTTTTTGTGCACCCCCATTTTAAGACACACCCATATGGTTGTTCCCTGGTACATGTTGCATCGTGTTGCTAGCGTCCTGGGTCATGAAGTTGCACTAAAGCTCATACTACCATTGGCACGGAAAACTTTCCTGTTTAGGAGTTTGAATGCGTGCACCTTTGAAGCCATGTGAGTGTACCAATGCAGTTGAGATACTCAACAGGTTACAGCAAACTCCAGGGGTGACTTGAAGTGACACGGGTATGTGCCAAAATAGCGTAATTAACCAATAACCCACCAAAAAATGATCATTTTATTAGGAAACCATTGGTTTGGGGGTACTACTATTTTGGCACATACCCAAACAAAGCAAATCAATGTTTGATGCAAAACTGTTTAGTTTTTAGGTGTTGATCTATCCCGAGTTCCTTCACTGGGGTTTTGTGCTTTTTCTGGGAAAATCAACCTGGGAAAATTCTGCAATTGGGGGTTGAAACCCTTTTTGTAACCACCGCTTAACATAATTTTCCTGCAGATTTCACAGCACAGCAACCATTTCTGGGATTTCTGGTGTCATTTGCATTGCTTCTATTTGCCCAGCATCCATCAGGACTCCTCAGCGACCGTAGATGCTCCGTTGATCATATCATTAACCAATGATCAATCATGGGCCAATCTAAATCTGTCATTATCAACTATTAGCAATTACACACGCATCTATTGTTGATCATGTCACTCATCAATGATGGATCCTTGGTACCACGCAGTACTTGGCACACTAGCCACCATTACTATCAGCTCTTCATCATTGTCCTCAATAGTGAATCGTCACCACAGCCCAAATTTTTGGTACTTTGGTAATCTGGCAATCGATCTTTCCCCGATTGAGGTTGTGCTAATTTTCAGGACTTACGCTATCAACTAGCCATCATGATGACTTAAAATGGCTGTTGATGACTTTACCATCAAAATCTGAAAAATCATCATTCATCACCTCAGGCTATCATTAGATTATTAACTAACTGTTGGTAAAACCTTCAATCATGGTTGATTAATGATCATTCATAAAGAGCTGGAGCAGCTGGGGGACTGATTTGTCAGCCAACAAGTAGTTGGTGGCGACTTACCCCATCCCAAAATTATGCTCGTCAAGTAGAACACATCATCCTCAGGTATGTCTGAAAATGAGCACCATTTGAAACCACCAGTCAACTAAAGCGCTTTCTGTTCGAGGATGTTTTGACCCAGAGTCCATGCTTCACAGATTCTAAAACATGTGCGGCTTCCGCGGTCTTTCAGCGGCAAAGCAGTGGCATTCAGAACTGTTGGAGTTTACCAGTGAGCGAACAACGTGGGGCAGGGCTTGTCTTGCTCGAAAAACAGCGATTTTTTTTTGGCCAAAGCAGACTGTTTTAGGTCTCAGGAATTAGTGACAAAGTCAAATCCTGCATGGAAACTCCATGGACTTGCTGGCAATTTGGCACTAGAATATGGGACTGCTTGGTGGTTCCAACCCCTATGAAAAATATTAGTCAACCAACCAGTTGCTAACGATTACTGGGGAAAATAACCAACCATTTGTATCCGTTTGTTTGAACTACCAACCAGGGGAGCTTTGATTGTTCAGCTGCAGGAAAGGTTCATGATGAACTTTCGCAGCGAGAGAAGGGCGGAGTCTGATAGAGGATGGCTGGAAGCGGTGGAACACTGGAGCTAGTGCATAGTATGCCTTAGGTTGATCTTATTCTCCACTACTACCCACTGATAGAGGATGCAGTTGATCTTAGTTGATCAATACTACTGATAAAGGGAATCTTTTTCTGGGTTAAAGCTAGTGCATCGTACGCCTTAGTACAGTCAATATAGTAATGCAATGAAAAACATCGTATATCAAATCATGGAATGGTTTATCACTGCCCACAAGGAGGACAGAATAGCGCTATCCATGGTAGGGCGCATGGCAACCGGTCATTTCCAATGACGTGGGTGGAGCCTTTACGCTGCCCGGAACTTGCCGGGTCAACCATTGCCAGGCAGCGCAACTTGGTAGCATTCTTTGCTGTCATGGAAGTTCCCATGATTGATGTGGCTATCGGTCAACATTAACCAACAACAATGGTTATCAAGCTGATTCATGGTTATTAATAGGGTATAATAAGGAACAATACTAGGGGATATACCAACTATATGGCTATGGGTCAATGTTAATCAACCACCTAATGAGGGACAAGCACCAACAATAGTTCATGGAGGAACCACGGGTACAGGGTTTGACCCACAGCCATGTGCCGAGCCAGAGGAAAACCAGCCATTTTCGTGGTTGTCACATGGGTCACCCCTGCTGAAATCTCTGGCAATCCGAAACTCTAGGGTTCCATCGTAGGGGCTATCCAGAATCCATGGGTTTGACTTTCTCCGATCTTTTTCTTGTGGTATTGAAACCCGGAAATGGTGGTTTCTCAAAATATGGGACCCCCCAAATCATCCACTATAATACATTTATAGAAATAAACCGACCATAACTTTGGGGTACCCCGGTTTTGGGAAACCATCAAATGAATTGTGTCAGAAGGCAACGAGCTCCAACATGAAAAACCAACAAAAAACAATACACAAACACACGCACACATGCACATATATAATATTCATATTTATATGTGTAAATAAACAACATCCATACACATGTCTGTGTATACATCCTTGTTGAGAACAAGAACCATTAAAACTATGTACATTACAAATTTATGCATACAAAGAAACAACACCAATAAACAAAATGAACACAAACACACACACATGTATATATATATATAAATGTGAAATCTATATTTATCTAATAATGAAATATGCACATATATAGTCATATATATGTATATGTATATATAGCTCATTTGCTCATGGGTACAAACCTACACAAACACACACGCACGGGGTACATGGATACTTGCACGAACGTAGACTGATAGATAAACAGACCTGAAGGCCGTGCCTCGCGACCAAAACACCGTGTGCACAGTCATCGAATTCGATTGACTTGCAGGGCCCACACCAACACACATAGGGTTGTCCGGAAATCGGGTAGCAGCTACGCGCACAGAATTGATACTTTCCCGGCCCTTTTCCCATCGACCATGAAAGGATTGGTACCACAATTTACGGACACACCCGTGACCAGCAACAAGTGACAATCTCAGGCAGGGTCAAATGAGTCAAATGGCTTTGTGAGTCATGAGGAAAAAGCGTGCGATAATCTCAACAGATACTTCTTGGTCGGTGAAAATTGCAAAGGTGATAAAGACATGATTGACATGAATCAGCTTTTCCAGGCTACCCATGTGATAAATGGCATGTCTTGGGTATTTCTTGGCTTCCCACTTTTCATCTTTAGAGACTTTGAGTGGCCTACCTTACGGCTGAGTCCATTCATAGGTGGTGAAAATAGGAAATTATTTCCACCAACTACTTGGATAAGCAGCTGGGGTCAAAGCTATGGTCATAAGCCATATAGGCTAGCTGAACTACAGTAACCCCTAGAAACCATGGTTAGTGACCACTTACTAAGCGGGGGTGCATATCCAAGTAGCAACGCCCATAAAAATTCCACAGGTTGATGTCTCCGCTTTCTATGCATCTACATATGTGTAGTTAGTTTGTCTACCTGTATATTTTCGTAGGCCAACAAACACAATATAATATAAAAAAGGAAGACATGTACATCGATATCTACACTGCAAGCCTGTATCAATCGTATCAAAAGCTTAGTTCATTGACCCCTTCCTGCACTGTCACAAAGACAATCGCCCACAGGGCAGCAGGTCATGTGTTGGCAGGGGGACATTGAGCGATCTGGGTGCGGGGGCCCGCCCTCGCGCATCTGATGTTTACCAGCTCCCAGAACTGTACAGTTGGGAACCTGTGGAAGCTGGAAAACATCAGATTAGTAATTAGTAAGTTCTTCAGCTCCTTTCCAGCTGGAACCAAGGTGGGCGTGAGGAATCGAGAATGAATTCAACTGTGATTAGTCCTAGATGTCCACAACAACACTTGTTCAATTTTGGCAATGCCTTTTGCAAGTAAGCAGTTGTAGTTATCAATATCGAAAAATCTAAAAGTGTCTGTAATCGTTTGACTGTGTAAAGAAATCCGAAGTAATGGGATATATTGCTATATATAAATATAGATAGACATGCAACGCATACATACTAATATAGGAATTGCATTCAACCACACCATAATTTGAGGTAAATCACACACTGTTCATGGTACAGTTACGGCTGGTTTCTCAGCAAACGGATCTCCACCATCATCTCTTTTCTTCCCGTTTTCCGTGGGCATCAAAACTATCCAGCACCGTGTTGCTAGTGTTTTTTTCCAAGGTCACTTACTGGTGAATCACTTATGACATGAACCACCAATGGTCAATCCGATTCAGAATTCAACGTGTAGGTCTCGTTCATGGCGATTGCCGCAACCTTCGTTCACAGCTGGTTGCGAACGAGCAGGTCTCGGACCGGAGCGGAATTCTGGCAAGGTGGCAGTCTCTACGGCAGACGATTTCAGGCCTGCAAGAAAATGACTCTGCCGCACACGGGCTCCAGCGCGTCGTCCATAAAACGGTGCTCCCGAAAGAGTGGTACACAGCGCTAGAGACTCGCTACGACCTGTGCTCGATCTGGTCTGCCACAGCGACATATGAAGTTTGGATTCGAATCGATTCTCCATCATCCAAGAACAAGAATGGCTAATCATGGTGGCCTCATGATCACCTAGTGGAAAATTGTCAAAAATAGTGGTGAATCATGGTTGATTCCCCCATACTGGTGGAATCTGCTAGCCACATGTTCCCAAGAAAGCCAGGGCAATTTTTTGGCGGGCATTGTGTCCTTGCTGTTTGCGGCAACCTTCCCACATACGTCGTGGCCCTGAAATAGTGAGATCGCTGGAACTGCGAGACAGGAATCCATCATCTCAAACATTTCGGTTCCTTTCCAGTATCATAGTTGGGGTCTTGTGAAGGTTAGATCCGGTGATGCACGTGAAATCATCTTGCTGTTGAGGACCAGGTGGTTTTGTGTTTTTCTGGTGCCTCTTTCGGTAGGTGTTGCATCACATCTACAAATATCTACTGAGGATCCAACGAACTTGGTTGCTGGTTGTCACCAGCCATGCCTATCTCCGGAAGGATTAGGTATTTGGTCACTCTGCCTCCGTTGGCTACCAGGCAACCCCTGGGGAGAGACCTCTTTTGTTTCAATTCTTGACAAGACTTTGACAGGATCGCGCGAGACAGATTCAGCACAACATTCAAGGAAGGCCAAGGATCTTGAGCAATGATGTGTTCTATCATCGCGTCATCGTTCTTTCTTATATCACATCCTATTGTGCCATTAGCAAACTGGTATCATCCACGAATGATGTACCCCCATGGCTGCTTTGTTTCCCTATGAATAGTGGTTCTTATTGGGACCGTTGGTGGGCTCCACCTGCTGTGTGCACAACCTCCTTGCTGGATCACCCACTATGATCACAAATTCACAGCCACCATGTTCCAGCCTGTAGGGCCAACATGAGCCAACCTTTCATCAACCGGTCCCCCCTCGGCAAGAGCCGAAACGACCACCGTTTCGGATTTTTGTGCCAAAAAAGTGGTCAATCAGATGGTCTAAGCACCTTAGCTTGCGAATCCTTCTGAGTTCAAATGCTGTGGGCAGCACCAGAACATCGCGAGTGACGCAACGCACTTAAACTTCCACATTGCGCAAAGGCGCAAATGTGCGCAGCAGGAAAACATACAGTAACATGCTGGTTGCACCCTGGGCCCCTTTATCCAGTGGATGATGAACAGAACTAGTAGTTGTGTAGATGTATTTAGTACGAGTAACACTACTGTTTTTTATTTTAAGGAACACTACTGTTTTGTTAGAGATGTAAACAATGAAAGAAACATTGTCAAAAACATGTAAACACATCTCTCAAGAACAGAATAATGGACATTGACTGGATTGCAAGTTTCCTTTGGGTTCTGCCGGTCAGTCTTGAAGAGAATTCCTACCCCGGGGTCCAAGTTTTTCAGCCTCGAATGGTGGAAGATCGCTGATGAATCAACACCAATATGGTCGTTTCATAATGGCTTTATAGGGGATTATAAGGGTTTATACTGATTAATGCCCGACAATTGATAGGGGTTTGACAACTACGTATGGTAGTTTCTTTTTGGTTTCATATGGGATTACTACAATGATTAAGAATAGGGGAGAACCAATGACAATAATGGCTAAACAGCTACTATAAGGTAGTTTCTTAAAAGGGGGAACCCCAAACATGGATGATTCATTGCCAAAAGGAGTATACAGGATGATTTGGGGGTAGCCGTATTTTGAGAAACGCCTCAACAATAGTGATTGATGGTAAGTAACCCTCGTCCAACCTGTTTGTTTCTCAGTCGAAGCAAACCGGTCATCTTAGAAGCCAGGCGAACGAGCAAGGCATTTGCCCCACAAATCTGCGTTGGAGTTCTTGGCCTAAGCCTGAACGAACGGAGAGATGGCCCCCGGAAATTATGGGTTGCCCTATGGATTTGAGAGAGCATGCCGTGTAGGATTCTGTTCACTCAGGATGTCCTGGTAGCTAGGACCATCACTATCATCACTACCACCACCATCATGATCATCGATGATGACGATCAAATATAATCAACAGAAGAGGATAGCTATTGATATTGAATGGGTTACTACATCTTCCCGTGATAGCATAAGGGTTGTAATAATCAATGATGATGATGATGATGAAGAACATTGAAACTTCCACAGAATGTTTACTACATCTTCCCGGGCAAAATAAAGTAGCACCCAGCTGCTGATGTTTTCCTGAACAACCGCTGCAGCTGCGTCTTGCTGCCGCGCGGAGAGTCCAACAGGAGAACACACTTTCGACGCGCGATGAGTTCTTGTGTTCGACCGTTGCTTAGTGATAGGCTAAATGGATACGTAATGTTTCATAAAGGCTATGGGTCAATATTAACCAACCAATAAGGGGGGGATAATGACCAACAATAATAGGGAAAACAATGGTTAATGATAGGGGAACCAGGAGTACAGGGTTTTGACCCACTGACATAAAGGCTGAGAATGGATAATCACTCTTGACACTAGTTGATAACGTTGGAAACTCAAAGCCAAAAATGACAACAATTGTAGAACCATCATATAAAACTCCTTACATGGTGAATGACAAAAACAACTTATTTCATGGCAGGGATATGCTAGCAAGCAATTATTGGAAATTACTATATAATCGTGGTTTGTGATCATAAATATTCGATAAAGGCTAGTAATGGCGAAGAATCGTGAATGAGGATCAGGAACGGCTACTGTAATCATCAAAGGAAATTTAGTTACGAAGTGCGAAACTTCCGTGTTACGAAGATTTGAAATCAATTCCCATCCAACTACATTCCCAATCAATGACATTCCCAATCAATTACAATTCCAATCAATTACTTTCCCAATCAATTTCAACCCAATCAATGACAATGACATTCCCAATCCATGACATTTCCAATACATCACATCACACATATTCACAAATCAAATTCACAGTTCGCGCTGGCAGCGCTGTGAGAGGTGATGTTGGAGAAGCGTTGGATTGTGACTTTGTGTGACGAGCTTGGCAGTTTGAGCATGTTGATGTTGTTTGAACTTCGAAAAGGAGGAAGTTCTCCCGATACCTGATATTTTTTCGGAAAAAAACGTATTGCACATGATCGCGACATGATCGCCTTGCGGGTTGGACGGGTCCCAGACGGTCTCGCGGTGTCGCCAAGAAGAATCAATTGACAGAGAATTTGTGATGTCGATTCTGTGTGGCATGCCTGGTATTTGGTGCATCTGGAGCTGCTCTGGGATTGCTTTTCGCAATGGCAGGGCTGTGACAGGTGATGTTGCTGAAGTGTTGGATCGTGACTTTGTGTGGCTGGTGGTGTACTTTGTGGATCTGGAGCTGCTCTGGGACTACTTTTTGCAATGGCAGGGCTGCGCAAGGTGGTGTTGCTGAAGTGATGGTAGGTTTTTCTTTGGTACGTTTTTGTGTGGTACGTTTTTGTTTGTTGCGTTTTGTGTGGTCTGTCAGGTGTATTTTTTGTTGCGCTGCTGACTTTCTTGTGGTGCTTTTGTGTTGATGTTGTGCTGCAGGCGCATTGCTGCCTTCCCTCAGGGCCAGCTTGGAAACTTCCGCCCTTGCCTCGTGCGGGTACTACTTGTACTTGGTAATGGACAGTAACGGTTAACAATGGATGATAGTAGCCAACGTTGGTGAACAATGTCTAGTATTGGTTCATGATGACCTAGAATGGTTGATAGTGGGTTTTGAGGATTAACAATGGCGAATATTGACTGATTACTGGACATCAAGCGTCCTCCTTCTATCGACAACTACTACCTATCATTTGTTTACACCGCTCTTGGTAGCTCCTTAGCTCCCCCTGTACAGGGATAGCTATGAGTACCCTTGGCTCCACCCAACAACCACCCAGTTATGCACTGCATAAAAGTTACTGCGCGCTGGTCGCCGGGTCGTCCTCCAGCTGTCTGACGCCATGTGGGCCCGAAACATTTATAAATTGATGTTGCAGGTCCACATGGATTTAATCGGGACATAGAATTAGCGGCCAACCTCACACGACAAGACCTACCACCTGCTCCCAAATGAGAAACATCTCTCTGTCGTTCACTGAGGCAACAGATTTGCTGAATGACAGGACGACAAGTTGTCAGAGTTCTGCTGCTTCAGCCTGGTTGCGGGTCAACCTGTAAGACTTTGAGTTCTTATCACTTATCATCCAACATTTCACCATTCACATTAGTTGACCATAGGCAATGGGCTTAGAGACCACCGTATGACTTCTGAATGGCTGATAAAGCAGCTGTTCTCACCACCTTATGAAATCATGCTTCAGCACCCATCAGCGAGCAACTCTTGATGATTCTCTTCACTGGGATCACACTGTCGTCGACAGTCGGAATCGGTGGGAGATGCTGCCCTGTGCAGACATGGAACCAACTGCATCCACTCGTCTAACTGGTGATCCTGAAAGCCTGTACAATGCGCTTGTGTAAATTTGTGAATATATAAATCAATATAACACATAAGCTTCAAAATAATTCAAACAATAGTGTACTTCACAACAATTGCGTCATATTCACGGTACGCGGCTGGATGATAATCGCCATTTGACCAGTCAATCAGTCGTGCTGTTCCAACATCTGGGAGCATCATTCATAGATACACCCTGACGTGATGTTGCGTGATGCTCGTGATGTTTTCGTGGTTGCAGTGCTTCCAGTTCTCTATAAGCTGTGACACGTTTCCGCTCGTGAGCTGTGATGTTTCCGCGACCGTGTCGCACCGAAAAGCCCATCAGTGAGTTTTGATTCAGCTCACGTGGCTATGGGTCAATATTAACCATCAATAATGGCTTATAATGACCAACAATGGTTTTGACCCACAGCTCACTTGAACTACCCCGGTAGTGCCGAAACGGCGCCGCTCGACTTTCACAGCAGACTTCAAACAAATCAACTGCTGTGCTTGGCCTGGGACAGCGCCAGGCGGGCTGTTGGTGAATGAACAGCCCTTCATCCACAGAATCGTTCGGTATCTGGTAGTTTCCCAAAATATGGGACCCCCAAAATGGTCGGTTTAGTACTACTAAATAACTATAGATGGATGATTTAGGGGTACCCCTATTTTGAGAAACCACCATCTGAGTCCCCTGTCGCATGACACCAAAAATCATTGAATCTCAACAAAGAGTTCGTTCACAGGCAACGATTGAACATCAATATTTTTGACATATAAGACTAATATAATTCCTCCATTGTTACCCAGGATCTGTTGATGACCCTGGTATTGCAGAACTTTATCGCGATGTGTTGCTGATATGCTGGTGCTGGTGGAAGGGATTCGTAACGTGGTCCGAGAACCAACAGATCCGACTGAGTTGTTTGAATATCTTCAAAATTCAAAACCTTTGCCTACAATAACTGCAGGTACATCTACAGCACAGAGGTGGAATCTATTGATCATCAGTTGCAGACCTTCAATCATCAAAGTAAGCAGTTTCTCATCAAAGTAAGCAGCTTCTCAGATTTTGACGACAAGAGCATGGTAGAGAAGCAGTAGAGACCGCTGCCATGTCTCCATATAAGAGTTGGTGAGCACCGAACAACCACTTTCCATCCACACTAAAAGTAATGCTTTAGTCACGGCAACACCAGCAGCAACAACAGTAATGACAAGAATCATTACTCTTGTGCAATGCTACAAATGCCAACGCCGCTGATGATGATGATGATGATGATGAGGATGATGATGATGATGATGATGATGATGATGATGATGATGATGATGATGATGAAAATGCTGATGATGATGATGTTGATGATGATGATGATGATGATGATGATGATGATGATGATGATCAGGTTTTTGACCAGGGCTCCTTATGAAGAGTACTGACGATCTACCCAATCAACAGCAGGGCGTGACTGGTCCCATGAACTTCTACTCAGCGACAGCTGACCCATTGCAGTTGCACTGGCGTCAAATCTGCCGATCCTGGAGGTTCACCACAGCTATCATGGCTGCCATGCCATGACTTTGTCCTTCCAGGTGTTCAAATAAAAACACACCATATCCATCCATATCCCTAGATCAACAAAAGACAAAACTGGGAACCATAGCTCTTGGAGTATCCCATTTTCAATCGGGCACCAGTCTTGGTAGTTCGTTTCGTGGTATCAGGTAGCCATGGAACCCATAGAAAACAGCCACAAGGCTCTCTGCAAACTTTGAATCACCACTCTGGCAGTATAAATAGGTGTTTCTCAAAATAGGGGTACCCCCAAGTCATCCATTATTAACAATTTCTAGTAATAAACCAACCATGAATCCCTCGCCACGTGCCCGCATTGCGAGGCTACCACTGACCCAGCTACGCGACGGAACGCCCGGCCTCATGGTTGCAATCGTTGCCGGTCACGGTGGGTTTCGGGCCCCTGCCGTCGTTTTGACCTCGAGGGAACCCGTGGGGCCCAGCGAAGGCAAGGGTCAACTCCCAAACGCAGCAAGGGGTATGCACTGGTTGCTGTCCTCCATGGTGTCACCAAAGGCTGAATCCCTTCCAGTGATGTCCCACACACCACGCTGATTGAGAAATAAAAATTTATACCTTTTAGGATGGGCCAGGGAGGCTTACATTGGGGGGAGGGGATGAAATCTAGTAGGAATATCTGTTTTGGATGTCGGTACATTTGACATGCACATACACGCAAATGCACCAGTGAGCGGTGGTGTATCGTGTTTTAACAATTGTAATGACCACAAGACATACAAACATAAGAATGCAATCATGGATACTTATCAACCATACTTCTGCTCGCGCCTTCACCCGGAATTTCTACGAGGGCACCACTGTGAACGAATAAATGGTGGTGAATGACCGGTCACCTATGCCTATGCCATATGCCAAGTCCGGAACCATGACTGAAGCATCACTCGGGTTTTGACGTTGGTCGCCCAGGACAACTGGCCTGACTGAACTTGGGATACTGTATTCCTTACGAAAAACATATACCTACATACACGTTATACATACCTACATGTATCTACATTAATGAAAACACACATACGGATACATACAGAAGTATCTACACATATTACCGTCTAGAACCCAGCTTTGGTGGATGGTCATGCTTTTTGAAACGCCACCACGCAAAACAATGAAACGGATTGCTCTCCGGGATGCAATGGAACAGCCATGTCTGGCTTCTACTGGGTACAGGCGATCTTCCAGCGATTGAGAAATCCAGAGCTATCTCAATATGATCAGTTGAACTCGGTTGATGATGAGCCACGTCCCGTGTTCTCCTTAGTTGGTAACCCATGCTGGGGTTAGATCATGATCGGTTGGGTCACAACCACCAATCGAAAGTTCATATCACAGACCAAACAGCTGGTATTTTCAAATCCCTTGCGCTTTTTCGCAATGCTGGTTTCATGATTTAGTTGCTTTTAAGTAAACCAGCTACTGATTCATGATTTAGTTGCTCTTGTAAACTAGCTACTGATCTACCATTGAAGTTGACCAGGAGGAGTGCAGCATGAAGCGCGCAACGACTGGCTCCGCGCGCCCCCCCCGGAGGTCCAGTTGCAGGATCTGTCGATATCACACGCCTGGCGAAGCGATGTGGCACCAGAAACTGCAGCTTGACTGGTTGGTGGTGCGAACAGCCACCCCGTCATGAAAACTATCCGCGCAAGTCAACCAACCAATCATTTGTTGATAATCGGAAAAATAAAAAATGGTTTGAAACCACCAACTATAGTTGTTTAACCATTACTGTTGGTGATTATCCCGGCTATTACTAAGCTATAAAAAATGTGTGTGAAACCACCTGGCCCCGTTGATGGGCATCAGAATGGAAGGCACCAGAAACGCTAGCAGCTTTGTGTGTTGAGTACCACTGACCACATGTTCCAGCTTGGAGTCGCGCGGTAGTTTTTCCCACCCTCAAGGACTCCAACAATGATCTACACGAGGACCATCCAGAAAGGAAACGGTGGGAAGGTTTCATCCTCCAATCCCAAGACAGCATTGAAGCCACAAACTTCGAAAAAAATGAAGGCAACATTGCCAACAAGAAGGGGCGGGACATGGCCAATTTTCAGACAACTGAAGCAACTTGAGGGTCCTTGCCAATCCAGAAAGAATAAATCCAGCTAACCGACCAACCACATGAACAAGGGAACCAACGAATTAATGAACCATTCAAGGAGGACGTCTATCATTGCTCAAATGGCCTGCCGTGATACGGTCAAGCATCTCATGCTTGATCACCCCAAAAGTATCACAGTGTCACCTGGTGGTTCTGGTTGGTAATTAGGGATCCACATCGTGGATACAGTTGGTGTCTCTGCAAACCCATCGACAGCCCTACTCTGCTCAAGCCAAAACAAAAAACAGGCTGTCCGTGTGCAGTAGCCTCTTAGCCTCAATGTTGATGCTTTCACAAGGCTTACCCTCCAGTAAACAAAGAAAATGAATTCACCATTTCCAACATGAGTGATGTACGAAAACGGGGCATTTGCCAATTGCTACGTTCCCGGAGGCAGACCATCACCAGCCACCAAGGACAAAGCCTACTGGAACGATCCCAGTCCCTGGGATGCCCCGTGACTGCAGCATGCGCGGCGCAGGCTTCCCAGGCTTCGTTTCGCTGCTGAGACATCTCCGTTGTGATGTGACCCATCTGTTGTGACATGCAGGTTTGTTACATATCTTAAAACAGATCTCAATTTTTGATATTAGTAAAAATCTTCATTCTTCCTCTGAGTTTGCAATTTAGACATCTGCAATCATCTGCACCATGCCTGCTATGCTTGGTTGCACTCTAGTTTCAACCAAAATATGCCTGTCGATCACATGTTCAATTTGTTACTGCTTGTTTTAAGACTCACTATCAGGACTTACCTCACATTTTCAAGAAACTATGGCAGTCATGGACTAATTGCTGATAACCAGCGATAAAGCGTTATATGATGACGAACCATCACAAGAACGAGCTACGAGTACTTTTTCATTTTAACCAGGATCTAACATATGGTTGACATATCCATTATAAAGCCATTACCAACCACTATCCCCCTATTACAGTATTAACCATTATCAACCAAATTAATCCACATTAACAACCATTTTGTGGGTCAATATCCTGTAAGCTTCATGAACCCCCGCCACATGATCTTGACCCGCGACCATATCTTTCACTGGTGCCGATTCCAGCAGCAACACCATCGAGGATGGCCCATGTCTGCATCTGGTAGTTCACGAAACATTAGCAACACGCACAACTGGTTGGTGGTTTCAACCCCTGGGAAAAATTTAGTCAACCAACCATTTGTTAGCAACTACCAGGGAAAAAACATGTCAATCAAATCACCAACCAAACAATCTATGGATCGTTGCAATTCTTGTCTTTGCTAACAATTTATGACAACTATTGATCCCTTGCCGCCATGAACAACCATGATCATGTTCGTAGACTCACTGCGAATAAACCATTAGTCAAACATGAAGGAACAATCCTATCATTGACCATCATTGATTACGATCATATATAATATATACATCTATCGTTGCTTTTGCCCTATAACTAAAACTTAACCCTTTATATAATAGATAATATATACATTTATCATCATTTATCGCTGCTTTTGCCCGATAACTATAACCCTTTATGAGGATCTATGGCTTAGTGTTGTCATGGTTTGTCATGATCACCCAAACCAATCGTCCCCACGCAGCATTCACGGTGATGAGTCATTCTTAGCCATTGATATTATATATGAGCGATGGATTTTCATGGGCACCATAATACTATTTATTAGTTGGCAACATCTCAACTCCATAATCTTAAATGGTTAATAATGGATTTTATTTCTTGTCTGGCTCAATTGACAGAAATTGAGGCTGGTGTTCCTACCTCGTTCTGGAGCCTCGTTCTCGAGGTGTTCCTACCTCGCTTTACATGCGCAAATTCCTGTTTTTCTAGAGAAACAATTTCCACCTGAAGACTAGCCAATTCATTTGTAAAAAAAAGCTGTTGCTCATATGTCGTTGGTTAATTGTTAATGTTCTAATTTTTCAATATTTCAATGTTGATATTCAACGTCGTTGGTCAGTTCCAGTTGGTCATCCCGACAACGAGTTCCCGGTCTATTGCAAGATCAGAATCCAACAAAAGCACGAGTGGTGATGACTCGTACTCTGCATGAAAAGGGGGAGATCTCCTAGCAAAAGCGATGGTCCTCGCCGACCCAGGGTTTACGATCCTGGGTTAGTATCACTGGTGATCATCAACTTATTCTTAAAATGGGGGCATCCCCAAATCATTCAATATCAATATCTTCAATTAATCATTTCCTAGTACTTTCTAGACCATCAATTCTTGGGCTCCCTGTTCAAAGCTACCGTGAATTCCCCATAGTGATCCCCAACTCATCCATGATCAAGTGGTGCGATTCTGCCCCATGGTCACCGCCTGCACCACTTCAGACCGTGCAAGGCGCAATCGGAATCCTGAGGCAGGTGGTGCCGTTGTTGTGGAACAGAACTGATGTTTAAAAGGTAGACAAATGGTGGTTTCTCAAAATAGGGACCCCCAAAAATGGTTGGTTCATTACTATAAATGACTATTTAGGGGTGATTGAGGGGTACCCCTATTCTGAGAAACCACCAAATCATCATAATCAATATTAACCATCAGTAACCAATGGTTGATTGGCACTGAATATCGGTCAGTTATCAATCATCATAATCAAATCCAAGGATTGATCATCTACACATATTAATAGATGGTCAACTGAGACCAATTGAGAACATTGATAGACTATCCGGGAATATTATTCATAACCAACATGTTGCCATTTGAATGGAGAACGTTAGCCACAATCAATCAGGTCAGGGACAAATTGATCAACGATGGTTACAGAATCACACAGCTACATACCCAATTCGTGATCCCTATGCTTCCAGTTACCATTATAGTAGGACAACAATGGTAGAATCAGCTGGTTACCTACTATTTCATGGTAACTGGAAGGATAAGGGATACTGGTGGCTACTAAGATTACGGCAAGACCCTATGGTTTGCCTGTGACCACAAGACCTGCCCAGAAGTGAGTCTTGTCAACTGTTCAAAACCCTGCGCAGGCCCGTTGTTTTGAAACTCTGAGAATCAAGAAACCCTAACCCTAAACCCTAAAACCCTAAAACCCTAAAACCTAAACCCTAAAACCCTAAACCCTAAATCACTGCGTATAGCCAGTGTTTCTCATTGATTCTTCGAGCAATGTTCACGCACAAACAGCCGTGGTTTGCCCTCCGGGCAAACCACGGGGTCTGTGCGTAAGATTAGCTAAAGCTAAAATAAAAAGGAAATACATAGGGTCAATAATGGTTGGTATGGATTCAGATCGACATTGGTAAATCAATCAATAGCTCAGCTCCGGTAACACAGCAATCAGCAACAATAAAGAAATACTTAAGAATGGTCAAGGTTGTTTAATCGTTCTCAAGATTCAACAATCATCAACAATCCTGAAATTTGACCATGCAAGTCTTGTCCCTTGTACAGGACCGTATAGCGACTCCAATCATCTTCAATGATCGCACCCCCCATCTGTACTTAGCCCCCCACTGCTAGATGCGTAAAAGTAACCTACTCAAAAAGGCAGGGGCCCAGGGAACACGTCGGGTACAAGTGAGCAAACTTCACCAATTTTCCGTAGGTACATGTTTTCAAGCTCAGTATCTAACTCCTAGCGAGTTGAATGGGCCCAAAAATGGATCCATCACTGGTGGTAACTCATTGCATCAACGGCGCCCTGGATTTGAAGGGACCAAGTATTCATGGCCCCACGGCGGCAACCCTTCAAAATGGAGGTCTGCTGCAGCGCAGCCACAACCCCCGTCCAAGTTTATGGTCACCGATGAGTCGGACAACTGGACTGAGGATGGTTGATGGATGTTGATGGTGAACCTGGTTGTTGATGAGCTCAAAATGGGTTGAAGTTCACAACCAGTGGGATTTTGTCAGAAAGCAACGACAAAAAATGATAACGAAAACATCCGGTTAATCGTCAAAGTCACGGTTGGACAATGATACTCCACATGATCCAAACATGATATATCAAGTAACTTATGACCAAGTAACTTGACGTGTCTTCTGATCCAATAATCATTCAAGTGAGTTACTTCAGAAAATATATCTCAACATATATCAGGTACTCTCACCAACATGTATGGCATATGCCGAAAAATACCTCTGAAGCATCTCCATATATCAGGTAACCAATGATAGTTATAGTTATGATCAAGCAACTTACATAACCATGCGACCTGGCTGCAGGCTATCAATCGTAGTGACAGCTCGAAAGAACCATCAACCAATGACGAGGAGGTCATGCCGCGAGCCAAGGCCATGACCATTGCGCTGGCGCCGAAAGGTGTACGACCAGTCATCATGAGATCAAATAGATTGGCAAATGCATAGATGGTTGGTGGTTGAACCACCCATGGTTAACTAGTGGTTAATAATGGTTAATAGTATATGGTAAGAATGGTTGGATATAGACTGGCTAAATGAGGTTAATATGAGGTTAAGAATGGCTAAATGATGATCATTAACTGGCTGGTGGTTGAACCACCCCGTCATGAAAATAGCACCCAACCACCCATCCGTCAACAATAACTAGGGAAAATAAAACATCTTTAGAACCACAAACCAGTAGGTCAAATAGATTGGTAGATCGGCAAATTGATTGGCAGATTGGCAAGGCATCATAGATTGTCATCTGGCTGTGGGTCAAAATCCTGTACCTTTATGGTAAGTTATTCACCATCGTACTACCTAGTATCAACATTGATTATTGCTGGTCAACATTGACCCACCCCCATATTCCCAAAAACAATCAGTGGTTGGTAGTTTCAACCCCCATAAAAATATCAGCCGACAGACCATTTGTCAATAATTGCATTTGGCAAAGACTGTTCCAACAACCAACCAGTAGTTGTTTGACCACAAGTTTGTTGCCTATCATCCCCTATCATTAATCATTACTCATCATTATTCAGAAAACCTATATAAAATCACGATCATTAACCATTCAAAACCATTCTTAACTTCTTAACCATTCTTAACCAATATTATCCCCTATATTCACCATTATTAACCATTATTAACCATTCTTCATCATCATTCATCAACCAAATTACCCATGTTTAAGGCCCCACCCGCCGCAACCTCCGGTCCGCCCGGGCAGCCCCCGGCGCTCCTGAAGTTCTCGAAGCTCGAGGAGGTTCCAGACCCAAGGCTCGAAGAGTTAGGGCCCTACGCCGCAGTTCCAGCGCATCCTCCTGAGGCTCGGTGGCAGGTCCGCTGGTGATGCGAAGTTCATGGCTTAGAATGGTTGGTTGGTTGTTGGTTGGTTGTTGGTTGGTTGTTGGTTGGTTGTTGGTTGGTTATTGGTTGGTTGTTGGCTGGTTATTGGTTGGTTGTTGGCTGGTTATTGGTTGGTTGTTGGCTGGTTATTGGTTGGTTGTTGGTTGGTTGTTGGTTGGTTGTTGGTTGGTTGTTGGCTGGTTATTGGTTGGTTGTTGGTTGGTTGTTGGTTGGTTGTTGGTTGGTTATTGGTTGGTTGTTGGTGGTTGTTGGTTGGTTGTTGGTTGGTTGTTGGTTGGTTGTTGGTTGGTTGTTGGTTGGTTGTTGGTTGGTTGTTGGTTGGTTGTTGGTTGGTTGTTGGTTGGTTGTTGGTTGGTTGTTGGTTGGTTGTTGGTTGGTTGTTGGTTGGTTGTTGGTTGGTTGTTGGTTGGTTGTTGGTTGGTTGTTGGTTGGTTGTTGGTTGGTTGTTGGTTGGTTGTTGGTTGGTTGTTGGTTGGTTGTTGGTTGGTTGTTGGTTGGTTGTTGGTTGGTTGTTGGTTGGTTGTTGGTTGGTTGTTGGTTGGTTGTTGGTTGGTTGTTGGTTGGTTGTTGGTTGGTTGTTGGTTGGTTGTTGGTTGGTTGTTGGTTGGTTGTTGGTTGGTTGTTGGTTGGTTGTTGGTTGGTTGTTGGTTGGTTGTTGGTTGGTTGTTGGTTGGTTGTTGGTTGGTTGTTGGTTGGTTGTTGGTTGGTTGTTGGTTGGTTGTTGGTTGGTTGTTGGTTGGTTGTTGGTTGGTTGTTGGTTGGTTGTTGGTTGGTTGTTGGTTGGTTGTTGGTTGGTTGTTGGTTGGTTGTTGGTTGGTTGTTGGTTGGTTGTTGGTTGGTTGTTGGTTGGTTGTTGGTTGGTTGTTGGTTGGTTGTTGGTTGGTTGTTGGTTGGTTGTTGGTTGGTTGTTGGTTGGTTGTTGGTTGGTTGTTGGTTGGTTGTTGGTTGGTTGTTGGTTGGTTGTTGGTTGGTTGTTGGTTGGTTGTTGGTTGGTTGTTGGTTGGTTGTTGGTTGGTTGTTGGTTGGTTGTTGGTTGGTTGTTGGTTGGTTGTTGGTTGGTTGTTGGTTGGTTGTTGGTTGGTTGTTGGTTGGTTGTTGGTTGGTTGTTGGTTGGTTGTTGGTTGGTTGTTGGTTGGTTGTTGGTTGGTTGTTGGTTGGTTGTTGGTTGGTTGTTGGTTGGTTGTTGGTTGGTTGTTGGTTGGTTGTTGGTTGGTTGTTGGTTGGTTGTTGGTTGGTTGTTGGTTGGTTGTTGGTTGGTTGTTGGTTGGTTGTTGGTTGGTTGTTGGTTGGTTGTTGGTTGGTTGTTGGTTGGTTGTTGGTTGGTTGTTGGTTGGTTGTTGGTTGGTTGTTGGTTGGTTGTTGGTTGGTTGTTGGTTGGTTGTTGGTTGGTTGTTGGTTGGTTGTTGGTTGGTTGTTGGTTGGTTGTTGGTTGGTTGTTGGTTGGTTGTTGGTTGGTTGTTGGTTGGTTGTTGGTTGGTTGTTGGTTGGTTGTTGGTTGGTTGTTGGTTGGTTGTTGGTTGGTTGTTGGTTGGTTGTTGGTTGGTTGTTGGTTGGTTGTTGGTTGGTTGTTGGTTGGTTGTTGGTTGGTTGTTGGTTGGTTGTTGGTTGGTTGTTGGTTGGTTGTTGGTTGGTTGTTGGTTGGTTGTTGGTTGGTTGTTGGTTGGTTGTTGGTTGGTTGTTGGTTGGTTGTTGGTTGGTTGTTGGTTGGTTGTTGGTTGGTTGTTGGTTGGTTGTTGGTTGGTTGTTGGTTGGTTGTTGGTTGGTTGTTGGTTGGTTGTTGGTTGGTTGTTGGTTGGTTGTTGGTTGGTTGTTGGTTGGTTGTTGGTTGGTTGTTGGTTGGTTGTTGGTTGGTTGTTGGTTGGTTGTTGGTTGGTTGTTGGTTGGTTGTTGGTTGGTTGTTGGTTGGTTGTTGGTTGGTTGTTGGTTGGTTGTTGGTTGGTTGTTGGTTGGTTGTTGGTTGGTTGTTGGTTGGTTGTTGGTTGGTTGTTGGTTGGTTGTTGGTTGGTTGTTGGTTGGTTGTTGGTTGGTTGTTGGTTGGTTGTTGGTTGGTTGTTGGTTGGTTGTTGGTTGGTTGTTGGTTGGTTGTTGGTTGGTTGTTGGTTGGTTGTTGGTTGGTTGTTGGTTGGTTGTTGGTTGGTTGTTGGTTGGTTGTTGGTTGGTTGTTGGTTGGTTGTTGGTTGGTTGTTGGTTGGTTGTTGGTTGGTTGTTGGTTGGTTGTTGGTTGGTTGTTGGTTGGTTGTTGGTTGGTTGTTGGTTGGTTGTTGGTTGGTTGTTGGTTGGTTGTTGGTTGGTTGTTGGTTGGTTGTTGGTTGGTTGTTGGTTGGTTGTTGGTTGGTTGTTGGTTGGTTGTTGGTTGGTTGTTGGTTGGTTGTTGGTTGGTTGTTGGTTGGTTGTTGGTTGGTTGTTGGTTGGTTGTTGGTTGGTTGTTGGTTGGTTGTTGGTTGGTTGTTGGTTGGTTGTTGGTTGGTTGTTGGTTGGTTGTTGGTTGGTTGTTGGTTGGTTGTTGGTTGGTTGTTGGTTGGTTGTTGGTTGGTTGTTGGTTGGTTGTTGGTTGGTTGTTGGTTGGTTGTTGGTTGGTTGTTGGTTGGTTGTTGGTTGGTTGTTGGTTGGTTGTTGGTTGGTTGTTGGTTGGTTGTTGGTTGGTTGTTGGTTGGTTGTTGGTTGGTTGTTGGTTGGTTGTTGGTTGGTTCATAGTTGTTGATCTTCAACTGTGATCATAGCTGATAATTGCTAAGGCTTGACGTCAGGAAAATCATAGTTGGATATTCTTTAATATCAAAACATTGCAGGAAGTTTATACTCTTTGGTATTGATTTACTGTGGAAATGAGCTGCGGTGATAGTTCGGTTCGCAGTGGCAAAAAACACTTCATGTTAATTGATGATTGATTGTTCGGGGATGCGAAACATAAACAGTGGATTGTCCACAAATGATTATCCTGTTCATCCGACGTACAACCACCAGTAGGGAATACTATGTGAGGGATGCCCAATCCTGTTTGGCAATGGGAGTGATCAAGGCTACGCAGTGAGATAGTAATACATAAGATGTATGTGTGTGTATAAATATATATTGTATGTAAACATGATGATATAATTGTAAATGTATACAGTACCGATAAATACATATAAATACCGATACAACTCGAACGAGATCAAATGACGGTTACAACCCGCTGAGCCTTTATGCTGGGATATCATTGATAAAACGGATATCACTGATATCACCACCACTCCCAACAACAAAAGCAGCAACAACAACAATCAGAGGATGTAGTCAAGGCTATATGATTTGTAGTAACGTTCTAGCTCTAGCAATACTCGGGATAAGACCATTATGAGTACGAAAGGTACAACTACAACTGCCTGCTGAGTAAGGATCCCCAAAGCAATCACAGTGCGCAGTTCATTTCATTCCTATCGTAGACTAGTATTCAAACAACCGTTGGTCAACACCCAAGCAACACGTCTATACCCCCCAAAATCAACACTCCAAACAACAGCAAGAAATAGCAACGACAGCAACACATATGGATACAAATTGACAATGACACATTATCTGGTGGGTGCTTTCAATCCCAATGAAGAAAATCAGTCAACCAACCATTTGCCAATAACTACTCGGGAAATAAACACGAATGTTTAAACCACTAACCAGCTATGGTTCCTGTTGCCAAGGGTTCACCCTCGCTGGGCGAGCGACAGGACGTGAACCTGACACTATGCTTGGCTCAGTGATCTCAGCACCCAGGGGCCCTGGAGGAGCTCAGCCGCGGTCAGGTCATGGTGACCTATGGTGACCTATGGTGGGACCCATGGGACCTCCCACCGATCTCCCTGGCCGAGGCGCCACTGGAGTCGGATTTATGCGATGAATCGAACAGCTGGCTACCTGGCGTTGCAACTACAGGTACCAACCACTGGTCATGATAGCAACAAAGAAACGTTGAGAACCGGTGGTAATCCATCAACATCCATTAACATCCATTGACCCTATGGAACAAGGAAACATTAACATCCATTAACATCCATTGACCCTATAGCAATAGGGATACACCACCATACAGCCATGTAAAAAAAACAGGTTGATGTTGCTTGGTTGGTTCGTTTGCAGATCCGTTGCTTCTTGTTCGGTTGGTGTTGATTACTTGTCTGGCTACCTGGTGAATCGAGATATGACATGATACGACACACAGAAGTGCTGGGGTAGAAATATGACCAGTTTGTGCTGTTTGCCTGGAATGGATGGGATGTTGTTGACCAAAGTACAGAAAACATCATGAAACCATGGTATTTTCAGTGAATTCTTTGAGTCTATACATAGATTGCTCTTCGCATGCGGGGGATCGTTGCTTTGCGATTTGTCAGTCTTGTACGGATTGTCGAAAATGCGAGTCCTAATCACCCCAGCAGAATGACAGCCTTACGCCCTATCCCAAAACCCTAAACCCAAACCGCAAAGTCCTAAAGCAACAGTCACTGCGTATAGCCAACATTTTGGTCAGATCTCCAAGTTGACCAACTCTATGATGTGTTACACTGGCTGCGGACACAGGGCCGTAGGGTCGAAGATGTACACCCGTGCACGGCAGTTTCATTGGGGAAACAGGCCACCTTCGTGGGTCCTAAGGGCTACCCCGAAGTGTCACATGTGTTCTGACTATGTCGAAGGGCGATCCCAAAGCTGGAACTAGTTGAAGCCATAGAACAACCCCAGCAACTGAAGGTATAATTCATTTGTATACATCTATGATCATCTACAATTTCAAAACACAAATAACAATTTGACGATGAATGATGATAATGCAAAGAGTAGGTACATATATATATAAATATATATGTACATATTTATTTACATCTATATATGTAGATATATATATATATAAATATCTGTGCGTCAATTTAAAAACGATGCTATGTTATATACACATACTTGAAGCTTAAGAGACAATTTGTAGATATTCCAGTTCAAAGTTGCTGCCAAGCTCCCAAGAAACAGCAGCAACAGCAGCAGTGCCGGCCTTCGTTCCATCGCATCTGGCAACCGTTCCCATGTCCCAGATTCGGACCCAGAACGCGCCGTGTTTACAACTGAATCGCAACCACTGCGGTAAACGGCCAGCAATGAGGAGAAGCGTGTGGGTGGGTGGCTGTGGGACACATGCATGGCCCGCAACACCCGCTAGCTGCTTGTTCTTTTGCAAGATTCGCTGCAACATTACTATGCAACATCATAAAAGAATACATGATCCAATGCTCGTAGAGGACCTGGAAGCTAGAAATAACATTTTTTCATGGGAAAACCACTCCACATGATGGCTTTTCAACTTACATGTTAATTTACCAGAGAGCAATGGAAACAACTCCAAGGCAGTGATTCCGATTTTTGAACCATTGGTTTTTACAAACAAATAGTATACAAATATGTAGGGAATCATGAAGGCTTTTTTGGGGGAATATCATGGTTGATACTGGGAATCACCAGTCAACAATAATCACATTGCTTAATTAACCATTATTGTTGGTGAAGTATTTGGTACTTGTTTTACCATTAATCAATCACCAACAATAATGGCTAAACAAGTACCAAAATACATCTGTGCCATCCGTGAACCAGCTGGACCCACCGGCCTTGTAGGTCGCCTGCAGAGCTGGTGAAGCGACATCACCGTTATAGGAAAATCAGCGGCAAGAATCGATCTTCTACGTGGATTAAAAGCGCATTTTCAACCAGGGAAAACTAGCTGGTGTATATGATGAATCCACTTGGTGGTTTAAAAAATCGATCTATGGCCATATATGGTGGATTTATAGGGGATAATTATGGTAAATAATGAATATTTTTAAGGATAAGCAGCAACAATAAGGCTTAAATAACTACTATGTGAATCTATGTGATGGTTTCTGAAAATTGGGAAGCCCAAAGTGATGGTTGGTTTACAGTCTTTATACATGGTTGTTCCTCAGAATAGGGGTACCCCTGAATCATCCAATACTAGTCATAGTGATAAGCCAGCCATTTTTAGGGCCCCCTAGTTTAAGAACCACGCGTGTAAAAGTAACTGTAAACTGTAAACCAATAAACATGTTGACCCACAAAACAAATGACTCTGAAAAACACCGTTCTACATGAGTAATGTACCTTTAGATCGTACTCCAAACTGGTTGGCGAGATCTATATACAGGAGAACATGTTGTATTATCAAAAACAAATCTGCAAAACGTTCTACAGTATATACTCATGGGGAATGCTATCAGCTAAAAAAACAAGGTGATGGTGAAACAGCATTGCTTAAAGTGGGTGGAGACGCTCAGGAGATGGCAAACAAGCGGGAGAGGCAAATGGCAAACAAACTGGGAGACAGGGCCAAATCACATCCAGCGCATTCATCTTCAAACGCTGGTTTGGTAAACAATCATCATGCTTAAGCACGGGCTTCAACCGACCGCCATCTTCTACTTTTACGTCGAAATATCCATCCACCACCTCACCACTTATAGTTGCTGTATCCCTACGATTGCTGCCTCTTAAAGCGCATATTGACCAACCATTCACCACAAATTCACCCACCATCAACCCCTTCACCCACCATTGACCCACCGTTTGGCAGTTTCTCAAAATAGGGGACCCCCCAAATCATCCACTATTAGTCATTTATAGTAATAAACCAACCATTTTTGGGGTACCACCATGGCTTGAGAAACCAGCATTTATTAAGCCACCTTTCCTCCAGCACCAGCCGCAGGCCTTCAACGACTGTGGCACCTCTTGGCGCGCGGCTTGCCGCGCCACCATATCCTGAGCGGCTGCCGGGAGTGAAGCGAACCATGGGAATTGTGGTGGTTAAGCTATGGTGAATTGTGGGGAATGTCAGGGGAATGGCAGGGGAATGGCAGGGGAATGGTGGTTTAAAGATGGCTTTAAAGATGGTTTTAAAGATGGTTTCAAAGATGGTTTTGATGATGGTTTTGATGATGATGGATATGATTTAAAGATGGCTTTGATATGTTTTAAGGATAGTTTTTTATATGTTCTTTTTCATGATGGATTTGAGAAAACTTGATGTTGGCCGATGATTGTTGATGGTAGTTGATGATGGTTAAGGTAGGTTCATGATGGTTGATGATGGTTCATGACAAACACAAACTTCTGAGGGAGTTGCTTAGCAAGCCGCGGATTGATCGACCAGCACAGCTTTATACTGCATGCAGCTCCATCCAGTGCTTCTAGTTCTGATCAATTTACCTTTGAGCGAGCCTGTAATTGACGGTGAATCACAACCTATGGCTAAACTGATGATCCTTTGGATATGGATTTAATCATAAAATAATCACCAACTATCTATTTTACATATTAGTTATCTGAATCACTGCCGTTGACACTTCTGCACGAGAATGCTGGCGGGCCTTGCTCACAGACAGCATTGCAAAAACAGATCTGATATGTATTACATATGACGTGTAGTTGTTTAGCACTTATATTCCCTTTTAAAACCATTTTTGACACATCTCTATTATAAACAGGCTGCAAAAAAGAACATCAAAAACTGTATCTGATATCTGCAAAAAATGATAAACATCATGATGTTCTTTTTTGCAGCCTGTCATTGCACAATGGCTTTCAGGACTTGACATCGGCTGGGACAATCGTCACCTGGGTGCTTCGATGCCGGCGACGCCATGTGCACCTGCAGGGGAGGATGCTACCAAGGCAAATCCTTGGCGATGCATCGAATGATAATCATAGTGATAAGCAACGAAATCATGATTGAATCATCGACAAAACTGAGTGACAAAACTGCTTATTTAACCGATAATGCGCAGATGTTGATGATATGTTCAAGTAGCAGATTGCATGGATTCACTTCAAACAATATCGAATGTAAGAAACAATCCAACAGGAGAACGATGGGACCACGGAGAAATGTGGGGAATGACAGCGGCTTCCAAACCAGGGATGCAACGATCCAAACTTTGGGCGCCAGGGCCCGTAATTTGAAAAAATTATGTCCATGCCCGGTGACCTCACCACTAAACCCTCAATTGCGGACAGGTTGTGGAATACACGTCTTTCCCGAATGCACTGCACCGGGTCATTTTCAACATTGGCAACTTTGTACATACACGATGGCCTTGAAAAAACACCAATGCTGTAGTTTGAAAAAACAGATCCCGACAAAATTAGTTCATATTCAGTGATGGCTAAACAGGATGGACCAATGGCAAAAAACATGTGTTTTTGATTTGGCATTAGACAATTGAATCTCCATTTTGTTTCGATACATTTTGACAAAATCAACATGATATTTGCATTGCGCATGTCTGGGGCTGCAATGTGCACATCTAATCATTCTGCTTTGGTACAATCTCTTCAGTGTGGCCTAATTCTCAAATCCAAGAACGTGATGTTATTACTGTAACAACAAAATCAGTTGAGGATGCGCCAGCTCAAAGCAACCCCAAAAAAGTATCGACCTGTGCAATCTACAGGTGTGGTTGTGCACCTATTTTAGAAAGGTTTGAAAAAAGATTCGCAGCCCGCATACGGTTGAAAATGCAGAGCATAGATGGAAAAAACAAATTGGAAAGGACTTGCTTTAAAATGACTTTGGAAATCGACCAAACCTCATACCTCTCTCAACATGGTCTGCTATAAAATGACTTTGGGAAATATGAAGGACCTTTGCCATATGAAAGCTGAGGTTGCTATAAAATGACGTCTGCAAATCGATAAAGGTTTCTGGGGGAACCAGCGTTGAACCTCTACAAAATGAGGCTGGGCACACCCCTCATTCTACACCTTTCTTCATCTTTTCCAAATCTACAATTAGTGTCGATGAGTGTTGTTTAGTGGAAATTACTGCAATTCACTGTCAAATAGCTTCATTTAGTGTCAACTCGTGTGAATTAATGCAATCTAGTGTTAATCAGTGCCAATTACTGTCAATTAGTGTCAGCTGGGGTCCAGCAATGTCATTTAGTGTCGATGTCAATTAATGTCATTTGGCGGTCGTTGGTGTCAATGAGTGTCATTTAGTGTCAACCAATGTCAATTAGTGTCAATTGGGGTCAATTAATGTCATCTAGTGTCAGTTGGGGTCAATAAATGCCACTTAGTGTCAATGATTGTCATTTGGCAGTCATTGGTGTCAATTAGTGTCAATTAGCATCAGCTGGGGTCAACTAGTTCCATTTACGGTCGTTTAGTGTCAAGTAGTATCAGTTGGGATCAATATGGATCAATTGGCGTCGTTTAGTGTCAATTAGTGTCAGTTGGGGTCAATTAGTGACATTTAGCGCCAGGTAGTGGCAATTATTGTTGATTGGTGCAATTGACTGTCAAGTAGTGTCAATTGGGGTCAATTAGTGTCATCTCGCGATAGTGAATGTTAACTTGTGCTGATTGATGAAACAGCCTCTCACTTACTACATAATGCATTTCGGGCCCAACTATTCCACGAAGTTCCAACACCTCTCATTCAAACATGGTATGTAATATTTGTGTCCGTTCATTGCTCTGCTAATCACGGCGTCATCATCAATACACTTTGCTCTAAAACCGGGGTCCCTTCTAAAGTGAGACCAAAATCTCAAAAAAAAAAGGTCTGCTATAAAATGAGATTAGATTTCATGATGCATTTGCAAGCTTGCAGAATACCCTCGCTATAAAATGACTTTGGAGTTTTGATATGAGAATGCATCAATAAAATAATGCTTGCTATAAAATGACTTTGGTTTTACCAGAAGTAGTGGATGTTGAGGTTTTAGTCTAAAATGAGAGCACAACCCCATGTTTGTGGTTTAAAAAACATCCAAAAAAAATTTAGACAGCGCACGTGGTCACCCATTTCAGACAGGAAATCCAAACCAGGATAAAAAAGTGGGGTCAAAATGAATCACCACCCATTATTGGAATGAACACCCCATGGCCTAGATGCATCCAAAAAGTGTCTGCGTGAAAACGACCTTTTGTAGATGATTGGGTGCACAGCCATGGGTTGACTCAACGGTGTATGCAAATGTTTTCGCAACCAATTTTTCATTTGGTCTCTCAAAGCTACCCATCCGAACAATGGCAACAACTGCGCCTTTGTCCAAACACAGTTGACGCATTATTTGCTCCTACATGGCGGGGGGAACATTTTTACCCAAACAAAAAAAGCATCTAGAAACCTGATTTTCAATCTTTTCTGCAAAAGAACATTGTTTTGGCATCTGCTGCCTTTCACCTCCCGCGGCGGCCCATAGCGCTCATTTTTCTGCGTCCTTCAAGCACAATGCCGGCGCGCAGCGCCAGTTGCCTACTGGATCGCAATTTGGGACAGGGGGCTTGGGGTTGATTGAAGCACCGAGGCTTCAATGAAACCAGACCGGACGTCAGCAGAAACTGCCCGTTCATTTTCTTTGTTCTCATCCCCTTTACATGTGCCAAATATGCTCTGCATTGAGCCATTTCATCTTCGAACCGCCTGCCAAATGATTCTCAATCCTTGTGGCAACAGAGAGAACGGATTGCTCAGCTAGTCTGGAAACATTTGCTTCACCTGTTTGGCGGTCCTTCCAAACATGGACGGCGCCTTCAGCACGTCTACTTTCGGTTTCTGCTCAAACTTCTGGTGCGGCTCCTGCAGCGATGAATTTCCAAGGGGCGCCAAACATTTTGCCTCTTTTTTGGCTTGCCAACGCTACTTACCTTACAAAGAAGAATCTCTGCAGCAATCATTGTGGATCTTTAACCCATGCGCGCGGGCGAAAGCTCGCGTGGCAAATTGCAGGCGCAGGCCGCCTGTCTGCGCCAAATAAAACCAGAATGTCTGTCCACATTCGGTGGGGCGCCCAAATGGCCGGTTTACCCTGAGAAGTGATCAGCATCCTATTTTTTTGATTGCACTTCCATGACATTGCATGACGCTGTCGTACAAGACGCCAGGTTGTGGTAAAAGATCCAGAAGCCCACCGAGCGCTTTCACACAGCCATGGTGAAGGTGGACCAAAGTCATCCGAGACCGCCAAGCGCCTTAGAGGGACCCAAATATGGTCAGCTATGGTCGAAGCTGCCGGACCCTGGGTGCCTGGCTACACCCCAAACACCAAGAAACAACACGCGACTTGTTGGGTTTCTACCAGAAAGGTGGTTGCAGCAGGTGAACAGGATTGGAATGGATTGCATTTTTGTCCACTGGGAGTAGGCGCGCTTTTGATTCACAGCCGTGCACCGTACACATGCTGCTCATTCATGCCCTCACCACTGTTAAGTCTCGGATATGAGATTGGGAGATGCCATAGAAAATGCACAAACGTGTGGTGATTTATCGTTTGCATCCACCAAACCTCAGATAATCTCTGACTATTTCCACTGGCGAAGTGATTTGCAAATGGCAGCAATAGATACCTTGCAATAATCAGAACTGTTTGACCAGGGCCAATGCAATTGATCTTGGTGTTCTAAATAAGCATCATTCGCCACAGCCAATATTTTGGCATCCGAGATATCATTGCAAACCGTTGCAGGATGAAAACCGCATTTCAATGAAATGAAACTACACTTTCTGAGAAAACTGCAGTCATGTCAATACTTCTCAAAAAGAGTGAAGACACGTCAGTAGTTTGTCAATCCCTGTGATTCATCTTCTAATCAATGGTACCCTACACTGATCCCGAGAGATTGCAGCGATGCTTCACTGGCGTCGGTAAAAGCAAAAGTCATGCTGCCAATCCATCTTGATCAAAGGGCACAAATCCCGCAGGAACTTTGCGTGTGCTTCCCATGTGAGCAAGGCATGGGAAATTAACAGCAAGAATCAAGCAGATTGAGCTGGGATGATATCTGGTGAGGGGGCCACTTATGCCTTTAATTCTCTAATGGAATCCTGGATTATCTTGGCGTGACATTGTCACTTGGACGCTGTATTTCAGATCAGAATGTCAGCTATAATTTGAAAGCATTATTGCCCGTAGGCTCCGTGAGCAGTGGGTAAGCTTTCGTTGTCTTGGGCTGGCCCTGTCTCACTTTGTGACCACTTGACCACTTGACTTAATCTTCCTCACCCTCATTTTTGGCTCATCAACAAGCATTAGCATAGGCGTTCTGTGCAGGATTTCAACAATACATTGACTGTCACAGACTGATCAGACATCAAGAAACCCAATACTGGCTGATGGCTTCAAGCTATCAAAAGACCTTTCTCAACCAACCATTCGTTCATACTGGTAGAAATAAAACAAATGATTGGAAAGCACCCGCCAGCAGCTCAGCTGAAAGGCATCCGGATTCCGATTTTTCGTGTCCCATCTCCCCAACCGAGGCCCTGATATCGACCAACGAGTCGGCCACGCAACTGGCGGTTTCAAAAAGCAACATTTTGGGTACCCCAGAAATGGATGGCTTACTAATATAAATGCTGATAAACCATCAGAGATTTTGGGGGTAATTTTATTTGACTATAAATGACTATCATTTATATATTTCATTTACCAGATCAATTTAGGGGCCCTATTTTGAGAAACCACCAACCAGATCCCTGCAAGTATTGTAATGCGAGATTTGGAAAGCCAGGACTAGCAATGAATCTGACAGCAAACGGGGATTTCCAACTGGAACATGACCAGAACTTGCAACCAAGAACTTACATATTGTTGTATAGTACATCGGAAAGAGAAATCAGAAAGCGGAACGAAGCAATTCTCGCACGTGCTGACCCGAATGGAGAACACCTTGTAGTCAAATAGCCGTAGAAAACAACCACCATTCCCATGGGTACTGGGACGTCAGCACATCAGAAATCGCAATCAAAAATCAATTAAAACAACAAACGCCAGCTTGATTACGTATGGGTGCTTCTCAAAACGGGAGGTCCAACTCCTAACATTTAGTCACCGTACCAGCCATTTGTTGGGTCCCGGATTGAGAAACCACCAAAGGGCGTTTCTCATTTCATAGGGGTACCCCCAAATCATCCACTATCAACCATTTATAACAATCAACCAACGATAACTTGGGGGCCTCCTATGGCTTGAGCAACCACCATATGTGGCTGTGGGTCAAAACCCCGTACCTCTGGTTCCCCTATCATTTACCATTGTTTTCCCTATTGTTGGTTGATGGTTATCCATGGTTATCCCCCATTAGTTGGTTCATTAATATTGACCCATAGCCATGCATGATTGTGTTTGATTTGAGCTTCAGGAGCTGCTCAAGTTGGATGATCCATATCCACAGCATGGCACTTGGCCACCAAAATCGCCCCCTTCCCAGCGCAGGCTCACCGCGACGCAGGGCCGCCAGGGCCGCCAGGGCCGGCAGAGGCTTGTTCCTGACGGCTGGTGCGGCTGCTGACCGTGGAAACTTGTTGAAGCTTGGGCCCAAAGATTTCCAATGATTGTTCCAGTTGTTCCCACCAACCTTCCAGTTGTTCCCACCAACCTTCAAAAAATGGATAATGTTGGTTTCTGATTAGTGTAACCCCCCCTAAGGTAATGAAAAAGGATGAAACCAACAGGTAGATACTAATCAGAAACCTTAGTTCGGATAGTTCCTTAATGAATGTTCCTAACCTTCCATGGTTGGATGGCAAATGGTTGTCCCAAAACGCTTGGGAAAGCTGCGTTTTCGTCTGTGAATCAGCAAGTTGGGGATTTTCAGTCCGGAGTTGTGCTGCAGGAAGCCGGTAACCAGTGGCTTCCTGGTTGACCACTGCGAAGCTCTTGACCGGTTTCCGAAAACATCATGGATAGTGGGGAAAATTGCCCCCACTAAGAGGCATAAGAAACCACCACCTCAGCAATTTGTTACATAGCTGTTTCCTCATTAAACAAGGTGGATTTACAGGATTCACCATGGATTTCCCACAAAGGAATGCAAATGGATTACACGATTTATCATAGCTATAGATCTTGCACAGGCGAATACAAATGGATTGTAGGATTTACCATAGCTATAGATCTCACACAGGGGAACACAAATGGATTACAGGAGTTCCCATGGCTATAGATCTCGCACAGGGGAATACGTATGGATGCCAGTGAGACTGCACTTTTTCTGGTTGGTGGTTGAACCACCCGTATGAAAAATATCAGTCAAGGAACCATTTGTTAATAATCACTAGGGAAAATAAAACATGTCAATCAAACCACCACCCAGTAATCGATTCCACTGTCGGTGATTATCCCCTACTATCAACCGCTACGGTTGGAACCTATAACGACTATTCACCACAACTAGCCTTAGAAAATCCCCCATATTTGTCCCCTACTAACCACAAACCGCTTGGTGATGTGATATCACATAAACCAAGTTGTTTTATGCTTACTTATGGTTTATGTAAGCATTACAAAAAACATCAGCCGAAACTACCACCACTTTTGTTGGGGTCATTCTCCCCACCTGGGTCCCACCTGGGCCGGCGCATCGCGCGCATCGCCACCCTTGCCCTGGCCCTTGCGCTGCATCATCTCCTCCCCGCGGCTGACATCCACGGACGGAACGCACCCAGGTGAGGCATCGAAGCACATGGGGCCTCCATGGTTAGCATGATTAAGTGCATTATTAATAATTGATGATGATTAATCATTGATGATGATGATTAATCATTGATGATGAATAATCATTGATGATGATTAATCATTGATGATGATTAATAATTGATGATGATTAATCATTGATGATGATTAATCATTGATGATGATTAATCATTGATGATGATTAATCATTGATGATGATTAATCATTGATGATGATTAATCATTGATGATGATTAATCATTGATGATGATTAATCATTGATGATGATTAATCATTGATGATTAATACTTCATACGGTTGTAACCATCAATAATCAATAGTTATAGCCATAGTTATTAATGATTGATAGTTTACATGGTTATTAATCATTGATTGATAATGGTTATGAAGAATGGTTGATATTGATCATTGATTTATATTGGTTGATGATATTTCTTAGTTTCTGGGTTAACCAGTGTTCACCAATGAACAGTATTAATGGCTCTAGGGAGACATTCAATGTAGTAAACAACCATTGGTACTGTTCCCTACTAACAGGTACTTGTTTGTTAATGGCAATGTTCCCTACTAAAATGTAGAGCTTTCATGTGGTTTGACAATCATAGGTGGCGCTTTTCATAATTGGGGTTGACCCATGGTCCACATTGCCATCGATTATGAACAACCCATGTTAACGGTGATAAACAGGAACATTATTAATGATTCATGATTATTAATTAATGGTTATCAGGTTAAAAACCTGGTGGTAATCTGGTTACAACATTGTTGTTAACCATTGCTAATGGTTTTTGACTTATAACCCCAATTTCCAAGCAAATTAACCATCACCGTGTTCCCATAATCAAACAGAGTGGTTCCCCCTGGTTGGATTTGTTGGCTTATTTTTGCCACCTGAGTATAGTTACCCTACTACTTATTACCGAAGTTACCTAACTACGGAGGTACCAGGCTGTCTAGTTAACCAATGTCCATGGTGATAGGGAGTTGCCATATCTACAGCTAACATTTGGTTGAGGGGTGCACGCTTTGTAGAGTTACTATCCGGTAAACTAACCTGGTTCCATGGGAAATCCACCATGATACTTGGTTCACCTATTGAAAATGATGCTGATCTTCTGACTTTCAGTTTAGTTTGCCAGAGGGGAACCAATATCTTTTGTGGTATCTCAACCATCGATGAAATAGTTGCTGATTGGTCAACCTTGTCATGATTGCTCAACCATGCAGCTTGAGTGGCTGGTGTATACCGCTGGTTCATATCCCCAATATCATGACTGGTTAGCGAGCTCGCTCAGCTGGTTTCTCTAGCGAGTAGCATCAGGGGCTACTCGGTGAACCCACCAAAACTGCCGCCCTTGCTCCTGTTCAACGGGACAGAGTGGTTACCCGTGGTTGAAGAGTCACATCGTCATGGCTATCTCCATTGCTACTGAATCACGTTGCAACCCAATTTTTTTTGAGTTTGCGAAGCGCAACAGCTACCCGTTCATCGTATAACGGGCGTTTGGGAGGCATCGCCCGGTAACTGTATTCCCAGTTCAGAAATGAGCAACATGATATTCCAACAATGGGATCAACCAAATACGGGATGGTTCGTGCAAACAATTTCATGGATATAGTTTTTTCACAAACGCCGATCCATCGCTCCTTGGGTCGACCGGACTCCCTCTCAATGGTTCGGATGCGATTGATGGCCATGCCAATGGGATTCTGGGCCCGCTTGATGTTGTCCACCTGGTGTTGCACCAGTGGCACTGGCAACCGTAGGAAAACGATGGGAAAACCATGCAAAACCAAGAAAAACCAGGGGTCGAAAATTCATAGCTTTTGCTCCACGGATTCATAATGGGTAGTGATGGAGTCTCCAATGATCGTTTGACATCCATGATCTGTTTGGGAAAACTGATGAGAAAACTGAACTCTGGTGTGATTTCTTGACAGGAAAGAAGCTTGGCAAAAGGGTAGCGGGAAGGATAGATATCTTCCAATTGTTGATTGTGGTCATTTCCCATCCTCATTGATGGACCTTTGTTGACAATGGTCAATTGCCATCTACATATACGTACAGTACATCCTACCACGGTTGGCAATTGTTGATTCCAATCCTCGAAAAAATCGGGATCATCAACTAGCTCGTCGAACCATTTCTAAGCAGCGAAATTCTGAGGGATTTTTAGTGACCCTCCTGATGCTTCTGACACAGCTGATTTTTGTTGACCATCCTGATTTTTTTGGTTCCTCTTCTGGAACGGAGGTTCCTGCTATTGACCATTCCTAACCACAGCCATGAACGGTGCTTCCTCTTCTGAACGGTCACCACATGACTCTCGGATGAACCATTGTCAGCGCAGAACGGCGAGGGCAAACTGAGAAGGCTGCGCCGGCTGTGACCCGAGCGCGCTAAGATCAATCAACAAGGCACCAAGCATAAGCCGATGCTCAAGAGCCACCATGAGCATTTGATGGCTACAATGATTGGTGGCTCTTACAACAATAATTGCTATAATGGCATAATGCTGTTATACACCAATCAAATAACTACTATAAGACTGATGGCATTTGATGGCTATAATTGCTAGCAATGATATAACTCTAGCCACTATCGTAGCAGTGACAGGAGTTAATAGCCAACACTACCAGCTAAAGCTACGACTAGGGCCACCAGTACAATCAACCATAAATCGAACTAATCGAACCAACTTTTGGTGATCACGATTGACAAACTGTTCACAAATCAGCCACTAGCAGCGATCAACCATCAACCACTGATTCACCATCGCTTGAGACTCTGAATCAGCCATCAATAATAATCAACCGTTCCTAAGCAACTATGATGAATCAATCAATAATAAAATTCCAAATCAGCCATTAACCAACACATTGATATAAATTGATACAAATTGACTGATTGACAGCACTGAATCTGAATTGATTGTCAACCATCATCAACCAGAAACCCTCAATCAACCCTTAAATATTGTGCCATGCATCACCGCTCAATCAACCCATCATCAGCCATGAATCAACCCTGATTCAACCCTTAATCAATCATGAATCACCTCTCAATCAAGTGGTTTCCCATCATTTCCCATAGTTTTCCTGTCTGGTTTCCCACAGTTTTCCTGTGGTTTTCCCATGGTTTCCAGTAGTTTCCTGCGGTTTTCCTATGGTTTTCCTGCGGAATTCCCGTGTTTTCCTATGGTTTGCCCTGCTTCCCCAAGGTTTTCCCACCTTTTTCCCACGATTTTCCCATGATTTTCCCATGGATCAACCACCACCACCCCAGCTTCACCTCAGAAGGCTCCAGTAGCCGAGCCAGGTCGTCCCGGTGCATGTTCCTTCAGGATGATGATCTGCTTGGTATATGTTTGGTTTATAGATATGCCATGAATATGTTCAGTTCATGATATCTTTATATGAACATCTACAGAAAGTTATCAACATGTTTGAGTTAATATCTTTATAGAAATATGGCCAAGAAATGGTAAATGGTTGATAAGTGGTGACATGGAAACGAACCTGGTTCATGTGGAACATCTGCTAGTCCCGCAGCGCTGGTTCTGGGGAACATCCAGGTCTACCTGAAACTGATTATCTTTGGCTTCCAGATTACTTTACCAAAGGGAAATGATGGTCAAACCTAGGTAAACGATGGTCATACATTGCTTTCTGATGTTTGAAAAAATGGGTTTGCTGATTAAATGCTAAACAATGATGGCTAAACAATAGTTACAACAATGACTACATGATAAATGTTGGTTAATTGTGAGTTGGATGATGATTCAACAAGGTGATCAGGGCTGATGATCATGGTTACTGATGGTGAATGATCTTCTGTGCGGAAAGATGCTGTGTTGACTGGCTTGCCAGCTGCTGGGACCACGGACGAACCGCTGGCTGAGCCACACCATGTAGCGGTCAGGGGGTACGATCCATGGCACCGTAGATACTGGGTGTAGGAACCGCTGGGTCTTGCTGCTGAATGGAATACACCCATTGAATGGAAACACGAAAGGGCGGGTATGTGCCAGGAATTGACTCACTGAATGGAAACGCCATATGAAATTGTCCAAAAAATGATGTATCACCCCAGAAGTGAGGATCGTTTATTGATAACGGCTAGGCTCTTGGATGGTTTGCAACCGCCATTCATGCACAAAGCCCGTTAAGGGTATGGAACAAGTCGACAAGTGTGGACAGTATGAACCTCGGGTAGCGATCCCATCCACTTAGAGATGATCAGTGAAGCAGCACGCTGGTGTACAGCGCTGTCATCCAACATGCCTGGGAAATGACCACCACCAACAGCTATGCAACATGTGCCGCATGAAATAACGGTCCACCAGTCAGCAATACTGGTTGGTGGTGCTCACCACCCCGTCATGGAAAACTATGCGCGTTCGTCAACCAACCATTTATTGCCAATAATACTGAATCACCAACCATTTGTTGCCAATAATACTTCATCACCCGGGAAAATCAGCGCAAAAAATGTCACCCGCAAACCACCAACCAGGCGGTCTGGTTGCCCAACCCGGGAGCGACCTCGGAACGGACCCTGCTGGTCGTCACCGCCAAGGCGCTGCATCATTCCGCGGATCTTCGCGATGAGTCCTAGGCAGCGAGTCGCGCTCACAGGTCATCCCTCAGGCAATCCTGGAGATGAAGCCCTGGATCCATGGGACATCTGGAGCCCGCCCTGGGTATCCTTGGGTCTGAACTGCTGGGGGATTGCGGCAGTAGCTTAGCTACCACGGGTTTAGTAGCCCATTTAGAACACATCGATGTGGGGGTGAAGGTCAAGAATTCGCTGGTCCAAAATTGAGACATGGAAAATCCAATGTTCCACTCTGCCAGTATCATTACAGAGTTGTGCACAAATGGAAGTATCCCCAACCATGCAATCTTGGGGAAAAGGCCGCGCATTTGTTGGGTATGGTGATCTGTTGCACATCCTGAGATTGGTCCCCACCAGTGACATGTGAGTACCAACCACAACACTCACAAGCGTGCAGGGATCTGGATCACAAGAAGCACTTTCTGGGGACATGTAGAAAAGACATGAAATGGCATTCATCGGTTTTTGGCAATGCTTAATGTCATGCTCAATCGTGCTTACTCACGATTCATACAAGCCAGTACTGGTCATGAACCAATGGTTTATAATAGCTTGGTGAATTTTGGTTTGGTTCATGACCAACACAAGCCCATGATGAACTCGCGAATAGTGGTTCCATGATGACCGTTCACAATGGCCAACTCATGATGGATCAATGATGGCTCGATCATAGTGGTTCATGTAAACCAAATTATGGATAGTCATTGTACTTAGGTTGCATAAATAATTACTATAGTGAAACAATTTAGCAACAGTTCAACGCAAAAATGGACAGCCATTAAAACAATGGTTAGGGTAAAAACGCAGTGGTCAAAAATCATGGCTGGTCTATGTGAATCGCGGTCCATCAGGGACTCACAATGTATGATAGCACATGGTTTATAACGATATGATATGAACGATTAATCAAACAAACAATGGTTAAAATGCAGGAACACTTAAGTCAATCAAACAATATGGTTTAATCAAACAAAGGAATACCAGTTACAGCTAATGTATGTTAATGTATGATAGATAAACAAAAATACATCGTTCAACATGGTTACATGACTGGTCTCCCTCATATGAAGTAACCACGTGTGTTAAAACAACAGTTTGAAACCACCAACCAGTTGTTGAATCCTTATCGTTGATCATTATCCCTTATTAACGACTGTAATATCAACCACTGTTGACCGTAGTGAACCATCGAAAATCATCCCCTATGATCAACCAGTTTCACCACCATGGACTACTAACCATCACTGGTTGGTGGTTGAACCGACCCTATGAACAAAATAGCCAACCAATTATTTGTTAATGATTACTGGTGAACAAAATGTTTCAAACCACCAACTAGACGTGGTTCATAGCCAGCCACGGTTGAATTCCTCAAGCGCAGCGCCGAGCGGCGACCCTTGATGCCCACCTGAAGGAACGGGCGGAGATCCGGCGGCGAACCAAGGGAGGATACGGGCGGTTTCGACCGAGCCAGTGACTCGGGACCCCCGAAGAAACCCTGGGCTTATTAGTGGGGGGTATCTTTTTAGTAGGAAACCAAGGCTTTGGGGGAATACCCCTTATTAATCAACTAGGGGATACTAGGGCTTTACTAATCCAGGGTCGGCATCATTCTGGACACCAACCACAACTGGCCACAATTGGCAGGCGAATCACGCATTGCTGGCTGGAGCATCACCAGTAGCTAAATCACTCCTGCAGCCATGGGGGGAAAAGTTCCGCAGGCTACGTTTGGCAAGAGTAGACCCCACTGACATCTATGGCCGGCACGTTGTTGCATGGTTTGTTTTGTGATTCTTTGCACTATTGCTATCTTTTGCCGATAAAACCATCGATGACGATGATAGTTTTGCTAAATTTACAGCCGTTACATAGTTTTTCATGTCTCAAATACGTACGCATTAACGCATGGATTTGTGCATTCCATGCCTCAAAAGTTCTGGACACCTGAAACAAAGAAACATGTGTGGACGGATACTAGATGCTTGTGTTTCAGAAAATGAACAGTTAACAGAGAACCCCGCAAATAGTGGAAGTGGTTTACTTCCATTTGGGAGTACTCCCACTTGGATCCCATGTGGGCCTCTGGATCGCCTTTTTTGGGATCCGGGCAAATGCTTGGCGAAACCGGATCAGGCAGCTGTTGGATCGTCGAATTCCTCAAATGTTGGTTGATGGGCCTTCCAGCCGCAGGTAAAAATAGAAACCTTGAAGAGACATGGTGTGGGGTCAAACGCTCAAATTGAGGTGTTTTTGCATGTGTGAATATGTTGAATATGTGTTTTTTTGGTATCCCTATTATGGCCGTCACCATTTGAGGTTCTACCACCCTCACTTTCGAAGTCTTTCTGATTGGCTCATCGGTGCTTGCATCCATCCTTGCGTTAGACACACTCCTATTAAACGAAACTAAGAAAGACTTATCAGCCTTACCCTTTCTATGCGGTTCACACGCTAGCGGAAAATCCTTGACCTATTAATCCTATTATAACCAGTCTTATCCAGTCTTGCCCAGCATCAGTTGGTTCAATACTCCATGTATGGTTAAGATCTCCCATGGCCGAGAAATCCGCCGGGCTGTGCGCCACCGAGTGCCCCGACTGTCTCACAAAAGTCGTTGTAGACGTCCAGGTCATCCTACCGAACAGCCAACAATTCCACGGAGAGGTTGCAGTCGCAATGAGTTTGCCACAAAAAAAATCTGGGTGTAGCAAGACTAGGGGTTAACCAACAGCATCCCAGCAACTAGTAGCAGAGGTAGCACTGGATGTATCAACGATCTTTATGAATGATCAATCTATCACTCTCCACTGTGGGATAACCAGTGTTTATCACCGCAAAAGTTTGCCATAGTGGAGATATCTGGAAGTGGTAGATGCTGACCGTGGAAGATACGTATGAATAACCACGAATAATTTGCGACACACTGGTGGGATTTAAGGAGTTAGTGTCAAAATTCCTGGGTTCACCCCGATGCACGCCTCCCATTACAAGTGATTGGAATGAAAACCCCAAATACTCTACTTTCGTGAGGCAACTTGGGCCCCACCCGTCTCCGCGCATCATGGCTGGAAGGTCATGTCGAAACACAATTTGTTTTTGGTTCTTAATCTGAAAATATACATCTGAATCTCAACTGCAAACAAACACAATGTCACGCATTTGCAGTTGATCAAGGTTGGCCAAAAAACGCACCATCAAAGTAAAGATGCACAAGCACGTTACACATGTGTAAACAACGACAGCAACGCAGCCAACACAACCATAATTGCCAACAGCAGCAGCAACAACGGAAACAACAATATCAGCAGTGACAACGCCAAAACCAACACACAAAAAACACAAGCAACAGCAACACCAACAACACCAACAACAGCCACAAAGCAACAAGAGAACCAAGAAGATCAACTACAGTATACTGACAGGACAATTAAAAAACAGCAACGCCAACGTTAACAACAACCACATTTTTCATGGTGTCCTTGGTCCGGTAGGCCAAATCGGTGAAGAGCGGCTTTTTTCGGCCTGCGCCGGCGCCCCAGCTGTGAGCGACATGAGATGGTACCCCCGGCCTCTGTGGCAATGCTTCCGGCCGGAACTGGAACGCCGCCGGATTGGTTGGAACATCATCTTTCTTGATCCAGCTCTTGGTGTTTCGCTGAGATTCAAAAGTTTGGCGGTTTTACTCTGTTGGCATTTGATTCCCGATTCTTGTTGTCTCTGCTCAGATGTTTGATATGCTCCCACACCCAAACTCTTGACATTCTCTCGGGTCATCCCACAATGTTGACATCCCCGTGCCTTGGTGGCACCAACGTCTTTTGTTGGTTGACGCACTACCCGTGGTGTCAGTTGACATTACCATCAACGTGCTATGCACGGCCGTTGCCTGGGAAACAGCTATCATGCTCACTGCAGGTTGGTTACGCCACGGTTGATCGGTTCATCTCCACTTTCTGTTGCTGGTACCATTGGTTGAGGGGTCTGTGGTAGGTTGGTGAATCTAGACGTTTAATGATTGGACGCTTGCTCCACCTCCCTTCTGTGTTCAGAGACCCGGGGCTACCCATCTCTGCCGCCCCTAAGGACAAAACCCTGAGTGGTCACTGATGAACACCAGTTGACCAATGTTCTTGGCCTTGACCCGCGGTATTACCTGGCAATAGACAACCATCATATCCAACAGAAAAAATCCACAATTGGTGGCTTTTCCATCACCAGGTGAAACTTCACGTTGCTTAAGTATATGCAAAAATCCCTCTCAATGTTGTTATGATTGCAATAAGACCACTACTAATCGACCAAGTCAGAACTCCATCGTATTGCTTGATTGATTATCACATGTTTTTACCGTCAAATCATGTTGATGATCAGCATCAGTTGCCTGCATGGTCTTTGACAGTGTACGTATATATATATATACACATACACATAATATACGCATCCCTGTTGCTGCTGCTGTTGCTGATCTTTGTTGCTGCTGTTATTGTAGGTGTCCTTGTTGTTGCCATTGAGCATGATTCACTTATAAGACTGTTCATATACCCATGGTTGTCGGCCGTTACGATTCCACCCTCAACAAGTTGCTAGTACTCACCCTTTTTCAGGATCATCCCTGAAACACATTATCAAAAGGTCCCATACTTACGAATTCACCACGCCTATATTTTCCCAATCATTCACCACCATTCACTCACGATTTTACATCACCATTCACCGCGTCACCCCATATGAACTCAACAGATCCAGCCTGCGCGTCGCGACCGTGACCGCGACTGCGAGCGCTCGCGCGAATCGAAGCGCCGCGCTTGCCGCGCTCGCCGCGCGGCGCCGCGGCGCAGAGATGGGCTGCGACTGGGGCGAGGCCAGAGATGGTGATCAACAAGGCGTGACTAAGAAAAATCAAAATAGAAGTGATGGTAGTACTAATAGTAATGATGGGGATAGTAAGAGTGATCAAATATTGGTAGAGTAATAGTAAGAGTAGTAATAGTAAGAGTGATTAGTAATAGTTGATGATGGGGATATAGGGCTGTGCTTAAGAAGGATAATGATCAAACGATTGGGATTGACAAGGGATTAACTATAGAGGATATGATTAACTATAGGGATGACTAGCCAAACAATCGGGATTTACAAGGTCTTTTTTGGATAACAGTAGGGGGTACTGGATGGTACACAATGATTATGATTGATTGACTGCAGGGATTAGCTGTAAGGGATAATGACCAACAATATGATGATCATGATGATGACAACCAGCCAAAGTAGCCAACAATAATAGGTGATCCATGGTGATACGATAAACATAGAAGGGGTAAGCTAGTGATTGATGGTCGTCAAACAGAGCAATGAACACTAGGGGTGACAAGTGGTGATGATGATCAACAGCCAGTATTAATTAATGGTTGACTATAGGGCATAACGCAACCAACAGTAGGAAATATCATGGTAGATTGTGAATGATAATGATCATAATGGTGATGGCGCGCATGATGATGATGAGGATGATGATGATGATGATGATGATGATGATGATGGTGATGATGATGATGATGATGATGATGATGGTGATGATGATGATGATGATGATGATGATGGTGATGATGATGATGATGATGATGATGATGGTGATGATGATGATGATGATGATGATGATGGTGATGATGATGATGATGATGATGATGATGGTGATGATGATGATGATGATGATGATGATGGTGATGATGATGATGATGATGATGATGATGGTGATGATGATGATGATGATGATGATGATGGTGATGATGATGATGATGATGATGATGATGGTGATGATGATGATGATGATGATGATGATGCTGGTGGTGGTGGTGGTGGTGATAATGGTGATGGTGATGATGATGGCGATGATGGTGATGATGGTGATGATGATGGTGATAATGATAATGGTGGTGGTGGTGATGATGATGATGATGATGAAGGACTGATAGAGTGTTGAAGATGAGATATGATAAATTCAGAGTGGTAATACCAATGGACCATTGGATCATGATGATGATTCATGGGAATGCAATAAGAATGATAACTGATGATCTATGATTTGTGATGACTAGCAAATGGCAACAATGGCTAAAGAAAGTAATCAAATTTCAATGAATAGAGATGGTAAGAGTGCGGGTACCAAAATGAACATTTACCAGCCAACCGAACCCAAGGTAAGCAACTACGGACGCAACAAACTCAAGACAATAGAAGTATAAGCAAACCGTGGCGATACATTCCTGATCACTTCATGGAAAACCACCAACTTGGCAAGCAAGCAAGCAAGAAATCAACCAACCCGCCTTTCAACCACATTGATGAAAGAAAATCGTCGTCGGAACTTTGGGTTCGGCAGTACACATCATGTCTCTTGGGGTGATGGTGGCGGTGGTTCTGTTTGTTGTTGCTGCTGTTGCCCTGGGTAGTAGTAGTAGTAGTAGTAGTAGTAGTAGTAGTAGTAGTAGTAGTAGTAGTAGTAGTAGTAGTAGTAGTAGTAGTAGTAGTAGTAGTAGCAGTAGTAGTAGTAGTAGCAGTAGCAGTAGAAATTGTTGTTGTGCTTGTTATTGCTGTTGTTGTTTGTGGTGAAGGTGGTTGCAGTGGTGCTGTTGTGGGTGTTACTGTCTTAGTCGGTGAACCGCATCTCCCGGGTCATCCAGCCTGTCATTGAAATCGCGACCTTGGAAAAGCGAATGAAGTCTAAGCCACCGCAGCAATGGACAACCGATGAAGGAAGATACCTTATGCCTTGAATACTCCCAAAGCGTTCAAATCGTGTAGATGTTGCGAATAAAACATGAGTTGAGGGGTATGCCTTATATGGATATATCCCCAAATCTATTTATATATAAATATTAGATTCAGAATATTTGTATATATACATTGTGTAGCTATCCATCAATGTGTATCAATGTCTGCAAGGGCACGCAAATAAATAGAATTCTCTCCCTGTCACACATATGCACGCACACATATAGTATCTATATATATATATATATAGATAGATTAATATCTTGTGTCACCACTAAAATACCCTTCACAAAATGTCATGACCCGAAGTGGGTCGTCCCCTATGGGTGATACAGCTGATAAAATGGTAGGTCGTCCCCAACCGATTCCGCAGCTCTCATGCAAGTTGTGGAATCTAAAGACTGTCCACACTGGTTGGTCAGCGATTGCCAACCAACAAGAACGAACAGGTGCAGGGATATACCAACAACAATAACAGGTTGCAGTACATGCTGCCAAACGATTGGGATTCAAGCAAATGGGAAACCACATAATCTGTCTTTGCGAGCGCGTTCAATGTCAAATGTCTATAAATCATACTCCATGACCTTTACCTTGTCGCGCAATTTTCCATTCCACAAGTGGATCCGGTTTATCACATGGAAACTCAAGATGAAAATGCCTGGGCCTTTGATCAATATGCAAAACTGGTTGGTGGTTTCAAGTCTCAACCCCTATGAAAAATATTGGTCAACCAACCAGTTGTCAATCATTACTAGGGAAAATAGAATTGTTTGAAACCACACACCAGAAAATCGCAATTTAAAAACAACACAAAATCATCCCTACGACCAGGTCTGTGTTCAAGGGTGAAGCGATACGATGCCACACCCAGCATCTAAATGATAGTGGTTTCCCAAGTCAGCATTGACAAACTGATGCTTTTTGGCACCATGAATGTGGAGTATACGTTCGCGTTTTGGGAATGCCATTGCCGTCTGGACGCAAAGCATCTTTAACGCAATTCATGAACGTTGCTAGATGCATTTTCTTGGAAAATGCTGTTTTCCAGTAAGCGATGAACAAGTCCGTCCTAAATTCGATGCGTGATTATCTATGGATTTATGGAACAATTCATGCTTAAGGCATTCTGCAACGCCAAATTGTCCAGTATTCTACAAAACCGTCATGGGGGATACTTGCCTACCATTCGCTTTGGCTGCTCCTGGTAGCTCCTCAGCTCCCCCTTCAAATGGCCACAGGGATACCCTGGCTCCTTAGCTCCTCCCAAGCACCAGCCGCCTACTCTATGATACTTCAACTTAGCTAGGCGGTGTTGGGGCCCTGTTAAAGTGATGGCTTGAACCTGCAAGCCACAGGAAGATCTGGAATGTCCACTGGATCTTGTCCAAAGATACGCTAGTAATTACTAGTAATCACGAAACAGTACCCCCAAATATGTGACTTGATTTGCAAAGGATCCTTTGATCTCTGCCTGTAGGTCTTCTTGTGGTGTTTCATCCCCAGTAGTTGGCTTGAGACCTCTTCCATCTTGGGTCCCAAGCTCAAGTGTTTGACCTTAAGGATTCCCTTCCCCTAGCAGTTTCTAAACCCTGTGGAGCAGTGGTTCTACTGCTTGGCTATAGCTTTTGGCAATGTCACAATCAAGTCGGCTGAATCAAGTAACTTACTGCTTGGCTTGGATAGATCAAGAAACACTTGATTCCGTTTACTCTATATGTTTCCCAAAAAGGGATCAACTATCATGGATCTTCAAGTAATAAACTACTACAGTAATCAGAAAATACCTAGGATCTTCAGGTATTAGTAAAATGATTTAGGCATTTTCCGCACTTCAAGGCTGCGTCAACGTGTCTCCCAACGGGGACATCCAGCTGCGCTGCATCAGCTGAATCATTCACCAGCTGTCGTTCACAAATCATTCGACCGTTTCAAGAGTTCTGGTGGATGATGCAACGTCATTGACATTCATCAACTAATTCTAAACCGTATCACATGGCTATTTGATGCCAGTTGAGCGGGGAATCACTCATCATGCACCGTCACTGTCAGTTCTCTGTTGTTGGCTATTAATCACCACTCAGCCTTCAGCTATCAACCATCTTTTTCTCATCATCAGCCCCATTGATCAACCATGATTGATCCCATTTTTGATTCCATGATTAGCCATCAACCAGTCTCAACCCCATTGATTGACCTCCTCCTGTTAAATTTCCTAAATAATCAAGCATCATTCATCAACCATCACTCAATATATGATTAACCATGATCAGCCTTCATGATCAACTATCATCAACTATCATGATCAACTATCAATAACTATCCACTATCATGATCAACTGAAAATAACTATCAACCATCATCTGGTTGGTTGTTCCGAGCCCTATGAATAATATGCTTGTCAATCAACCAGCCTTTGGTTAACCACCAACCAATCATTAACCATCATCAGCTAGTCATATCACCAGTCATTGACCAGCTTGTTTATCCATAACTATGGACCATCATCAGCCTTAAAAATACCTTCCCATCGTTCAACAAACCAACCTCTGCCGTCCAGTGACTGTCGCTGCCCCGCCGCCCGCGCGGCCGGGCGCGGCCGGGGGCCGCCGCCTGACGATTCGTGGCGGACCAAGGTGTGCTGCTATGACAACCAAGCAACAAGTCTATGGTTTAAATATTCTATGATTATGTTGAAACCATGTAAACCATAATGATATGACCAACATCTATCTAGTAATAATAGATTAAACCGCATATGACCAACAAACAACCAATAAAACGGGGATCCTATCTACTCCAGGATGACTCTATGTGTATGTGTAGACCATCGCACACCTGTAACAAAACAAAGGGCCACCAATGAGTCAAAAAATGCTATCTAAAACAAACTCGAGGCACTTGTCTTGGCATTTGCAAAAGAAACTTTCTGCTACTTGGCATAGATCCAAATAGTATTGATCAAAGTGGATCAAAGTGGTATCAACCAAGAATCTTGGGTACAACCATGGAGGGCAATGAGTATCACCAACCAAGAAAGAGTCTTAGTCTGTTTGATTGTGTTTGGAAATCCGTCTTGACAAAGCACTAAAGATGTGTCCGAAAATGATCGTGGCATCCACCGACATCATGCCCATAAACAATTGATATCCGTGGATATCATGTGTTCACTAGCCATTGATTCCTGCAACCATCATTGACTGTAGATTCAATGATATTAGCCATCACAAACCACCATTATCAACCACCATGATCAGCAATATCAAAGCACCACTAGTATCACCATTATCATCACAACCCCAACAACCACCATGTAAACACCGATTTATCATCATTAACCATTGTTCATTACGTTTGCCTTCCGGACAGTCATTTTCACTATCCATAAGCACGATGGGCCACCAAGAACCCTTACCACCGTGATAAACCGCCATTACTAACAACAATTAACCACGGATAAGATCCGGTTTCTTAACCACACACACACATATATGGTGGTTTCTCAAAATAGGGGACCCCAAAAATGGTTGATTTATCACTACAAATGACTATTAATGGATGATTTGGGGGGTCCCCTATTTTGAGAAACAGCCATATATGAAAATGTATACAATATGGTTTAGCATTTTTTGGGTTTGAGACACCACCATATCAATAATCCAAAGGACCGTACAGTCTCACCATGGCTATAGCGCCTCGTGTCGGACTACCGGTCGAGTGCAGCCCACCAAACAGGGGGGTGCCCAGCCAAGGGGAGCAGCCCAAATCACCACCCTTGAGGTGGTGAGGGCCGAACTGCAATCATCCAAGCAACCAGGGATAAATGAACCAACTGCTTATCATGGTTACTAATCATTTATAGTAACCAAGCATTTTGCGGGCTCTCAATTTTCAGAACCCCGAAATTAAGCCACTATTAAGCCATTATCCACCCACTGCTAAACAATATTAAGCCACCATCCAGCCACTATTAAGCCACCAGTTATAAGCCTCTATTGAGCACCAATCAACCACCACCCCCTGGTGCCCAGTCCTTCTGGAATCGCTTCTCCGGCTCAAGGACCGGGAGTCATTCCGCCGGAACCGTGGGCCCATGGCGCGGGTGGACCTAGGAGGGTCTGTATGTGATAGGAAGATTGATGGTTGATGAATGCTTAGTGGCTATCGCTCTGATGCATGGTCAGTGGTTTATAACTGGCGGCTGTGGCTGATGAATGGTCAGTGGTTGACAATTAACTGGCGAATTGAAGGTTAGTGGTTGACTAACAACTTTTGACTCATAAAATGATTAAGAGTTGCAGTTGATACTGCTTTTGAAGTGAGAACACCTCACCTTTTGGTTCTCAGTATCTCCCTATGGCTGGAAACTGTGTCAGATTCCATTCGTTGGGAAGTTGGTTCTACTGCTTGCGCAGCAGCGACTATTGTGGCAGGGAGGCAAGTCACAATGCCACCAAGTAAAAAGTGGTTTCCCAAAATGGGGGACCCCCCAAGTCACTCTTTATATCTGTCATTGAGGATAAAAAACCGACCATTTTCAAGATCAAAAATGACAAAACCACCATATACGGCGTTGAAGATGGTTGCTTCGGAACCGGTTGAGGCTGGCTCCGGGGGTGATCAGTTCCAGGTACTGCCTGTTAGAGCGACGCGTGAAACCTCATCCCAGCAGCGGACTCGCCAAGCATTTCACAACCATGGACAGGTCTTGAGCCCTATAAATGGCTATGGGTCAATATTAACCAAACAACTAGTGGAGGATTTACCAACAATAATAAGGGAAAACAATGGTTAATGATGGGGAACCAGGGGTACAGGGTTTTGACCCACAGCCAAATGTGTTGGGTCTTACTGCACTGTGAACTTGCCACATCATACTAGGGGCATTGATGCCAGGATGCCGGAGGTTTATATAAGAATTATTGACAATTATTCAGGATAGTTCATATCCCCTGGGTCATTCAAGCTGATGTGTGATCGGCCGTGCCGAGCTGTAGCCAAGACAAATGGCGGCTGGCGGAGATTCCAAGACAGTGGCTAGCCCAAAGTTGCATGGTGGACAATGGTTGATACCTGAGATTGTTGAATGTGAACCTAGGATTAATCCAACATGCAGCCATTATCAACTGAGGGATCAATAAAATATCGATCAACTTGGATAACCCCCAGGATTGATTAATGTTGATAGCTAGGATTAGTAACCCCCAAAGGGCTAGCATTAACATGGTATAATCAAGCCACTGCTAGCATCAATAGCCAATATACCATCTATGAATCAAGCAGGAGATTACAATCGTTTGCATCAGTGGTTGAATACTGCTGTGGGATTTGGATTGGTTGTGATTTATTGAAGATGCAATGTTTGAAATGACAATAGTTGTGATTAACTCATTGCGATGGTTCCAAACAGGTAACCATTGATAATTCAGCAAATAGTTTATGGTTACCAAAGGTTCCAATAGGAAAACAAAAATAAACAATCCACACTTAACCAGTGGTGGTTTCTGTGATCTATTCTGAACAAAAGGTTCCACATAGCTAAACATAGGACATCTCGACCAGTGCTATGGCAGTTGGTGCTACTTTTGCCTGTCATAATTCCAAAAAGCTCCTGGTAGCATTCGGCTCAACCATTCTCCTTACTTTTCTCACAGCTTGAAATGCTGTGCTTCTTCAGATTGGTTGCAGTGTGATTCAGATCATTCATGAGAAAATACTTACAGTATCTATGAAACAATCTTTTATGCAGTTCCAAGCATCCCTATCCTGAAACAGTTGGTTTGTAGCTTAGCTTTTCCCATAGTGGGTAGCCTACCTCCTTTCGAGAGTTGTGTCCCATAGAATCTGTCCTACTGCTTGCGACTGGTAGCCATGGGGATTGTAACTACCCTAAGTGGGGTTATACCATGAATGTAATGTTTACCCAGCATTGATAAGCCCCAGGTTGATTAATTGGGGGGTTGACCATTTTAATGGAAAGCCAAGGCTTTTAGGGCATACCCCTATGATCATCAACCAGGGGTTTATTAATCCTGGCTGGCCATTCTATAATGTTTATCCAAGTATACCAAGGTGGGCCCCCCTAGTTATAAGTTGATTAACAAGCCATTTAACTATAGTTATAACTACCATAACTGGTAGTTACCCTAGTTGTAACCCAAGTTAGCTAAGTAAGGGGGCCCACCTTGTAGCAGGTCATCTTTGCCAGTGAAAATCTCTGAACTTCGCGCCACCGGAGAACCGCCACCGGGACCGGGAAACGAACCGCCTTCCCCGGATCCGGCCGCCGCAGGATGCACAGCGCAAGCCTGGGGGTCAGTGTCTCATAAAATCACCATATATGGTGGTTGTATAGGGGATTACAGGGGTAAATAATGAGGATTAATAGGGGATAATCATCAAGAACAAGGGTTCAACACCTGTTTTTTGGTGGTTTCTCAAAATAGGGCAGCCCCAAATCATCCAATCACTAGTCATTTCTAAGGAAAAACCCTCCATTTTGGGGGGTTTCCCCTTTTTCGAACCCCCCATATCTTTGTTGAGTCTGTATGTCACATTTGTCTTCGCAGCTACGAAGGCTGCCAACACATGTCCGTCTTCAATGCCGGGCTAGTTTCGATCAAGAATTCACCAAAGGAGAAGAGCTCAACCGAAAGCGATTCGAAGTTCAACCGATGTGTTGCGTTTTCTCAAGCTGTAGGGGACCCTCCAGTTCTCATCCAGCATTAACCATTAATATAGTAATTCATAAACCAACCATTTTGGGGTTCCCTATTCAAAGAAACAACCATACAGACACTACTGGTTAATGCTGGCTAGAAACATAACCATCCTCACCCACCAGAAATTTTCATCGGATCCTATCAGCTGTTTCCAGCTGCCAAGAGCTACTCTTCGACCAAGGAATTCCCCATCAATCCCCATCAAAAGCGAACAGCCGAAAGAGCTCGGTTCCATCTTTGATATACAATAGGCCACTATCCCCACTTGGGCTCCCTGGTTCCATGCAGAGGTAACTGGAAGAGTAGGGTTTCATGCATGATGATTCTAAGGTGCGCTTGCGGTGTTGGGAAGGCAGCACGCTGTTGTTGCAGCTGCTAGCTGGCCAACGGTGGTTCAGAGGTTGATATCCTTTTCCCGGTGTTAAATGACCATTGAAAAGTGGTGATTACTGATGTCATGCATGGTTGGTTGTTACTAATGGTTGGCAATGACATTGGCTCTTGCGTATAAACAAATAAATACAAATATATATATACACTGTATATATAAATATATGTATACATTTACTATGAACATGTACATACATATATATATATATAAACAGTTTGAATATGTGCATATATCAAAACAATATCAGTATATCAATATAGATATATCAAGAGTATGAGTACATAAATCTATAGAAACAACACTACTATATAAATATATGGCACCACTATGAATATATAAATACATAGAAACGATATCAATATATAAACAATACTCATATATGTATAATTAAAACACATATTAATATCAACATGAATCATCCATTTTTCCTATCAACCAATGCCCCCCACCATTGATCTTTTGCCGCTTTCGGCTGATCCCTCAGCTGGCCTCGGCGGACCACTCACGGCGCGGGTGCCGCACCCGTGGGGATGATCTGCGCTTGGCGGTTGAACCACTCCTCTGAAACGTTATGTTGGGAGCATCTTCAAAACCACCAAGCAGTTATAAGCTGGTAGCAGTTATAAGCTACTAATGTTACAAGCTGGTAACATTAGCAGTTTAAAGCTGGATAAGATTCCGCAAGCTACTAATCCCTGGTAGCCTGGAAAAGCACCTGAGCAAACGAGTGACATGTGAGAGTGACTGGCAGCGAGGTGGTTTCGAGCACCGAGCTACGCACAACAACGGATCACGTCAGAACAATGAGGGCATGAAGCAAGTTACAGTGCGCTGATATAACGGTTTTACAGGGGATTATAGTGGTAAATAATGGGGATTGATAGGGGATAATCACCGACAACAAGGGTCAAACACCTATGATATATATATATATATGCTGAATAATGACATATATATATATATTTGCATTTGTCTTTAGTCTATGTGTCAAAAGTGTACCATGATTTAATGTCCGGTCCCTTAACCTCGGGTAGCATCTGTCTCAGAGTACCTTAAAATTGGGGCTACTACCGATGGGAATCACCAGTCAAGCGGCCCCTGTTGGATAAGATCAACCATAACAAGCTGATGGACGAAACCCAGAGTTCTTGTGCCAACTCTTCCCATTTGTCCTCGTATCCTGCTATTGTTGTCTCACACCATGTACTATGCAGCTTGTGACACCAACATTTTGCTCCACGCAACCAGTGGTACGGTTTGCCACATCTGCTTCAGCAGATGGCAAATGACGACATCGCCTAGCTGCGCTGCCACGGCACGGTGGCAGCTCTATATACATGGCCTGATCTCTTCAAGATGAGACCATTCTGTGGCACTTCCAGACATGTCTTGAAAGGCTTGGAAATACGTTGGGGCCTAGAAGACCCACGGTTTGGGATGGTCTACGGCTCACATCCCGCATGTTTGGAAATGCTCTCCTTTGCTGTTCCCTCAACTGTTGAAGAAACCAACCTGCTTGGGAGTCGCTCCACTGAATGCCGCTGTTCTTCTGACTTGATCATGTGGGTCCGTGTAGGTTCTTGTTGTCTTGGCATTGGCTATGGGCAAGTGCACCCAACAGTGTCCAACACTTCGCATTGCAAGCCTGTCGCTAGAATGAAACGTGTCATTCAATACCAAAGCCATCCGCACATTTCATATCTATCTGCAGGTGGAAGATCCTTTGTCAATAAGCCAAACTGTGTATACGTAGGTGAATTCTCTGCATGTAGGTAGCAACAAGTAACAAGGGTTGGTGGTTGTAAGACATTCCCGCCCAAAAACACTGTCAATCGACCAACCATCCCAATTACTACGCGGGAACATAAACAATGTTTAAAACCACCAAGCCAATAAGCAATCCACCCTTGTCATGTAGGTAAACCTTACATTACATGTATAAATGAATACATATATAAGAAAATCAGTAAATATATATATATATATATACATATATCATATATATATAAATATATGCATATGGCCTGGGGGATGCACAGATTCTGATCTTGCCTCACATGTTGGCTGTGTCCGGGGCGCACACAAAGTGTGTAGAATTCCCACAGCTGCAGGTTCACGGAATCACTGAAAATGGTTGGTGATTATGAAGGTAGTTCCCCTCGTCGACTTTAACTATTAGTAACTTAAAGTGAACAAAAACAGGTTTAGTGATTGTTGATCATGGCTATCATAGGTTTTGATTCGGTTTTGATGCTAGATCATCTGGTTATATCTGGATAGCTTATTCAGCACCCAACAATGTGCTGGTCAAACTGGTTGAGAAACTCCTCTGTGTCTGTGGCGTTGTCCATCAATGGTGGCACACCAACGACTTGGCTTTGGCCGCAAGGCCCAGGCTGCCCGGCAAAACAGGAGCGCCTCCCAGCCAAGCACAGCCGGCCGATTCACGGCCAAGCACAGCGCTTCCCCACTCCCGCCTGCTGCGAGCAGCTCAACGGATTGCCTGGTAGGCTATCTTTCAATATGAATCATTTTAGTTGATAAACCAACCATTTTGGGGGTTCCCCAGTTTCAAGAAACACCCAAATGGCTGTGAGTCAATGTGAAGCATCCAACAAAGGGGTATATGGATGAACATCCCAACAGCATGTTTTGTTCATTGTTGGGACGCGAGTTCACCAGGGGGTACAAGATATTGACACACAAACCGTATGTCTTTTCGCTCCCCTTTTGTTGTTGGGTCGCTTTTATGGAATTGCTATCTGTTCGCTATGCTCAACTACTAGTTGGTGGTCATACGGCTATGAATCCAGTTTCGGATAGCCGGCGGCCACTCGCGAGCTCCATCATCCTCTCACTTGACATCTGCTACAGCACCCTGTGCCGAGGGTCAACCGGCACGTGAAGGCTATTCTTCAAGAAGGCTCGCCACTCAAGCACATATCTCAAAAATGCTTGCCAAAACACGGGGGTGGTGCTGGCTTTTTCTACTCTACAAGCCACACTCAAGATGTAACTGCTTGATTTTTTGCAAGGGATGTAGCTCCTGAAATGCCTCTGATAAGGATCAGCAACATCTGACTTGAAGAGACCGAATCATTCAACAACTTTTGCCAAGGATTTCATTCATGCGATGGCACAATGTCGCTGCTAGAAGCATCGATTTGTTGATTCTTGCGCATTTGGATGATGTGCTGACAGCAAGTGATACCTGGACCTCTGGACGACAGTGGGCAACCAACATCTCAGCGGTTCGTATGGATCGGCAGCTTGGTGCGGTGCTGTTCTCCTCAGAACTTTCGGACATCGTGACCCTCTGGCAAACTAACCTGGAAGCTGTAAATCACAATTTTTATTGGTAAAACTAAACGGTCAAATGGTAGACCAGCTATTCCCTTGTATGTTCTACTTCCAGAGTAGTTTGCCGAAATGAATCGATGGTATCAGTTGCTGTAACTATATTATGCTGTAGCTTCTGGGTAATACTGAGAAAATCTAGGAAAGGGAATTGGTAGGCCCAAAACCGATTCCAAAACTGAGAAATTGAGAAATCATAAGTGTGGACCAGTGGGGCGCAATATCATTCTTTGCGTTACATGGGATACATAACTATCGATATACCCGTGCGGCAATGCTCATGAATCTAAATGCCGAGTGCTTCCAACCCAACCCATGGTGGTGCTTGGCAGTGATTCCTCATCAATTCTAATTACTGTTTGCTGCTAGTGCTACGGCATGCTATCAAGAAAAATGCAATTTCTTGGATAGGGTGCCGCGCTTTGCCGAGAAACCCACATCACATGCTCCACCACCCTGTTTGTTTAGGAGGCTTGAGGGTAGCCTTCATCTACGGACAGCCACAGATTTTGAAATCGGCCTAGTTTTACTCTCCAAAAGGCCGGCATTGCTGTCCAAACACTTACCGTACAATATGGTGCCACTTGCATTGAGATTTGTTGACTCATGCGCTAGGGTTGCTCACCATGGTCTGCAACATAAATCCCAGCGCCAAATCACCATGTGTGCTTAGGCCATGAAACGCCCTCCCGAAGAACCTCAACCCCCAAGAAATGTGCTTAAGAATGATGAGGGAAGAACCCCCATCCAAGAATCCTCATTTCAATCGGGAAACCCGCAATCTTTGGAGATCTTTCCCACAGTTTGGTCCCCGCCTCCTCATCGACGTGGTTCCAAGGGAAGCCGATGGGGTTCAGATCTGCTGGTCCTGGTCCGCTACTGATGGATCCCCTGCTGAACTTCCAGTGGAAGTATGCATGGCTTACGAGAAGTCACAATCTTATGCACTATCGTGCAGTAGTTGTATTCCAACCTTGATAGGTCTCAGTGATTGGAGGGATCGGTTCTCTGCTTATCAACCCACTTCCTCCCATTGTCCTTTTCACTGGTGAATGGATGTGTGAAGTCATCCTGAAGTGGTGAAACTCTTTGCATCATACAGAAAACGTGCGATAGATGTCACCTAGTTGTGTCCATAAATATTGCAATGCTGGAAATTGTAGATTAATACTAATTAACCCTCATGTTTGATGGTGAATCACAAATACCACCAATTCGTGGCCATACCGATCATGGTTTATGATGAAGAAACGGATCTACCATTGCAAAAGAATTGCAGTTGTTGCTATTGCAAGGACACTCTTTTGGGATGAAATCCTAGCCATGAATCATATCATGCAGTCCCATACAGTGAAGTAACTCTTGCGAGTTGGTCCTTAACCAATCTGTGCATCTGATCACTCTGCCGGCAGGGTATCCCATTAAACATGATCACTCATGTGAATGGGATCAGTCCCTTAGTGTAGAACGACTGGGATTTATCACTCTCAACCAATAACAACACAACGATACACAATGGTCTCCCATCCTCAAACTGCCTACGGTGCAGGATGTCTTTCATCAACATCATATGAAGGTGTCCAAGAATGATGACCCTCAAGAGTCACTGATGCGTGTCGTTTTTTTTAAGAACCCAACATTTCTTTCGACAAACCCTTTGTCACCAAGTGAGCCTGAATCAGCACCAAATGTTCAAACAATTCAATGCTGAGCCAATGTACAACCCATCTTGAAGTGGGACCACCTTCAAAAACAAGCCCATGTATCCCAAACTATTCACCATCATTGATGATTACAACCCATGAGTATGCATGATTAAACCATGAATAACCATTCACCCACTGACAAAGCTTAAATCGCACAAGTTCACTGCAAGCACTAATTGAGCATCACACAATCAACGTGGATTAATTAACCATTCTTGGACCAACCATTTATCATCATTAACCAACCATTAGCCGACCATTAACCAACAATTCACCAACCATTAGCCAACCAGTAACAAACCATTACCCAACCATTCACCAACAAGTAACCACCACCAAACCCCATCAGAATCGCCATGGTCTACGACTCCCCTTGTCCTCTGCGTCACCGGTGAACCCACGGATTCGCTGGGCCGCGGAGCGTGACTTAAAGGGCTCCTGGCAGAGGTGCGGAGTCCAGGGATGGAACTGCTAAGATCCACCGTGGTTGGTAATCTGTCATGGTTTTTAATGGTTTATGGCTTAACCATGGTGTTTAAACCATAGGTGAGGTTTAAACTGCTAACATTCACCGTATGGTTTTGGGATGGTTCACTGTATGATAGCTAGTCATTAGCTATGATCTAATGGTTAGGTGTGATAGCTAGACATGTGCTTGTCAACCAACCATTTGTTAATCACTACTGGTGAAAATGAAAAACGTTTCAAGCCACCAACCAACTTTTCTCGAACTTTTCTGGTGCGCTGCGGGGCGGATCACGGCCCCGAAGCTGATAAAACCACCAACCAGCCATCCTCATCTCCCAAAGTCACTGTGGTGATCACCACCTGCCAGGCTCTCAGCCCCACGAATCCCACGATCTCCTGCTGGACGATGCCACCTGTGCTCAACGGAGCTAGGACTCCCAAGAAGTCAGCAGGTTCCATGCCACTTCCAGGTTTTTTGTGGTTGAAATTTGGGAGTGATATGCTAATGATCAATCAGAGCGCTCATGCCAATAATGGCTCATCATGTGTTTCTCAGAATAGGGGGAACCCCAGTCATCATCTTCCGCGTATTCTGTTACCACTTTTTGTACCAACCACAGCTATGGGGTTCCCTCTGGCTTGAGAAACAAGCATTTGAGCGAAGAGAAGTTCATATGCGTTTGATGATTAAGTCAGAGTCAAGTACCTCAAGTAGTGACCAAGTCCCAGGAATATCCTAAGTTTTCATAGCTTACATAATTTACCCACTTATCCAAGCAGTTTCCCTTCCACCAGTTGCAAGTTTTTGATCGATCCAAGGTGGATATGACAGTTTTTGGCTGGATGGAATCCTGACAGGAAAAACATGTCGTTCTTGATAGTTCCAACAGGAGGACCTTACTTGACGTTCACTATAGCCGGTTGATCACATTGATTGCCTGGGTTAATGATTGTTTTCGAACATGAAGGATAATGCATTGTAGATTATTCATGATTGTTCAACAGGTTTGTCAATGATGCTTGGTAAAAATCAAACAAGTTTCCCACAGATTGGCACCAGTTCATACCAGCTTGCCTTTGTCGTGGCCTCAAAACTGCAACAACCCTCCTTCGTTGCCAAAATCATCAATTGCAGTGCCACTTCCTTTCAAACAAATCCTGGAAACCAACAGCGCAAGACCAGTAGCTGTTCCAATAGGAAGAAGTGATCATCCAAGTGATCATCCAACCATATCCAACCGTATGGCCGTGGGTCAAAATCCTGTACCCCCATCACCAACCATGGTTTTCCCACTATTATTGTTGGTTGTTCCCCATTATTGTTGCTTAATATTGACCCAGCTCGCCATATAGTTGGTATATATCCCCTATAATTGCTAGTTATCACCCCCAACATGATTACCCATTACTAACCCAACATAACCCAACCATCATCCAACCATCATCCACCCATCATCCAACCCATGGGAGGCTCCTGCAACCGTTCGTTTCCCAGGCGGGGCCATGCTTCGAGTTCCTGGTCGCTACCAGGTGCCCAGGCCGTAGCGCTACGGGTCACCGTGGCATTGGTCACGCGCACCTCAGCATCGAAACGATGGAAATGACGTGAAACCAGGTGATTTTCTATGGTTCACTATGGTTGGTAAATAATAGTTAATGAGAATAGTTAACAATCTATAGTTAATAGATGACCGTTCACCATAATAGTGGTGATAATATACATTCTGGTTCACCAACAATAATGGTGATTATACATTAATAATAACAATATACAGAATGTATATTCATTGGTTCACCAACAATAATGGTTAATTGTTATTTTTTATGGTTAATAATAGTGGTGATTATTTTTTTCTATGGTTAATAATTGTTTGATCGGGGATCTTGATGATTAATAATAGTGGATCATCACCAACATTAATGGTTTAACAACTACGTGGTGTGAGTTCAATGGCACATGGATGTAGTGAGGTCATGTGTTTCTCGACCAGCTTGGGGAACACAATTTCACTTGGATGGGTTATTACTGTAAATGGGTAACAAAAGGGTTGTCTGGAGTATATTGTCATCATCAATGCTGTACATATCCTGTATGTGGTTTGCATATGTTGATATATATATATATATATATATCAATGTTGATCATACAGGTCAGCTCAGAGGTTTTTGCACATATCCTGGATTTGTATGTCAACTTACATGCGCGAATGATCGCCATTGTTGATACTGATATGCATTTCATTGATCGAATTGACCCCCTGCCGTTCTCAATACATGGACTCATTGTCTCCATCTAAGTGGCAGCTGCTGCTAATGTCCTTTCAAACTGTATAGGAACTGATGTTTCACAAGGATTCACAATGTATGTGTGTGTGTGTTTGCGCATGTATCTATGTATGTTGCATGTGAATATTATTCGTGGACTGGTCTAATGCATGCACTTGAATATGTATATATATATATATGTGTATATCTATTAATTCTATTGGTTATCGTACGTGACATTACTTTGTATTAGTTAATCAATCTCAATTACATGTAATTACATTCATACACATGGGTGGTTTCTTAAAATAGGCAACCCCCAAAATGGTTGGTCTATTACTATAAATGGTTCATAAACTGGATGATAACTGGAGGTATCCCTTATGGCTTGAGAAACACCCATATAGAAAGTCTTATTTTGTTCGTGTCGTGATATGTCCATGTACGTGATCACAATCAAGTCCAAGCTACCACCTCACCATCCATCTCCCTGAGGTTTATATCCCCTGTCTTTTTCCGGTTGGCGGTTTCAACCCCGTCATGAAACATATTCGTCAATAAACCATCTGTTATTAATAATTACATTTGGGAAAATAACAAATGATTGAAACCACCAACCGGTCTTGTTGTATCTCAAACACAGAGTACCCAGCACACCCCCAGCTGTAGTGTCAATCAAACACTATCATGCATGTCAAACATCAATATGGAGGGTCCTCACATCAACCATCAATATGGAGGCTTCTCAAGCCATAGGGCCTCCCAAAATGGATGGTTTTATTACTCAAAATGATTCGACAAGAATGATACCTGGGGGTAACCAAATCTTGAAAAAGCAACATATGGGTGTTTCTCAAAATAGGGGTACCCCCAGTTATCATCCAGTTTATTAACCATTTATATTAATAAACCCACCATTTTGGGGGTTCCCCATCTTGAGAAACCAACATCTGTACCAAGCAAACATCCATCGTCGCCATGAATGGCTTGCCAGCCACCATCGTTGCAACGCTGGAGGGGCCCCTACCGCTGAACTGGGCTTCTCTCCAGCTTGGACCTCGGGTTCAGCGCTTTGAAACGCAATCAGCTCATCCCATCAGCTGGCTATAGCTGATTATTAGCTGATTGCAGATTTTTGTTTATTAATAATTATAGCTGATTAATTATTGTGATTACGTATTGATATTTATAGCTATACTGTTTGTATTATTGTTATTTCTATTAACTATAGCTGATTAGAAGCTGATCACACCTGATTATAAGCTGATTGTGGATGATTATTTGCTGATGGTAAAATCTGCTTGGTGGTCGAACCCCCCTGTGTGAAAAAATATGCCCAAGTCAATCAGCCAACCATTCGTTGATACAAGGGAAAATAAGAAATGCCTAAAAGCACCAACCATAGTTTATCATTGCTGAGTACAAACTGATTACACCTGATTATAAGCTGATCATCACTGTTTATAACAGTATCATGGATGATTATGGCCAATGAAAACCGATGACTGATAAACCATTTTCATCTGACCAGCTATGACCACTTGTAATCAGCTAGTATAGAGTTAATTAAGAAAAGGTGCATGTTCACTACATGACTAATACAATCAAATTAACCGAAAAGCCCAAAATAGGGTTCAATATGATACATATCATATTATCATATATATATATACTATATGTATATACATACACACAAAAAACATGTGTACATACATCATTACATATGTCTGGTTATGGGATCATGATATCTAATTGATTCCTATGTAAACATTCTTAATGACTGAATTCACAATGCCATGGACCAGCAAACTCCAAGGAATCAATTAGTCATGGTTCCCTGAAACCTTGGGGCATCATGCCAATGATGACCGATCGGGTGCTCCACAAAGCAGGTTCAAAGTGATTTACGACAAAAAATGCTTTGGCAAATGGTTAGAGCGATAACTTGGCCACAACTGATTAAGATTGAAGGACTAATCACAGTTAAGTGCGCCCCTCCCCCAATTATTCCCTACAAACAGCACCCCCCGATCTCGTCTGGCCGAAAAAAACATCCACAGCCACTGCCGAGCTGCCACTCTCACTTGCACAGCAGGCTGTGCTTTCTCCTGGCAGATTGTTGTTGCCAGTTGTTGTTGTTTTTTTTTTGCGCGGGCATGAGACTGTCGAGGAGACTGGCCACAGGGGCCATAACATGGTTAATAGTGGTCAGTGCTGGTTAATGGATGGCTAATAAATATAGCCTTCAATATTTATAGTTCGTAAGCCAAGATCTTTATCCTTCAATATTCAAGTTGGTATGACAAAGGGCCAGTTGTTGGTCTAGAACCCCCTCTACATAACATTTCCTCGCGTGTTTACCTTGTAGTAGTGTTCCACGGCTGGATTGAAGGAACACCACGGAGGGCAGTTCTTTGGTTTACCAAATCAGCCTCATTCCAAAATCCCATTTCTCAACTTTCTTCACCCAGGGATTGCCATGGTGCTCATACGGTGAAGCTAAGTGCTGAACTCAAAATTGTTGCCTAGACCGGCCGGCCAATTTCGATGAATCTCTGGGAATGCCATGTCAGCCCGTTGACTGGTAATGACTCGACACAGTTCAAGCATTTTGGTCTTCGAGAAAGGCTCCAAGTTCAAGTTGAGCTGCCAAATGAGAATCACCACTATCGCACATGCCTTTGACCATTTTGCCTTGGCCTTGGCTCGTTTTAGCATCTGTGCTTCGACTTGTTGGTCCACGATGCCAAGATACCTCGCCAGTCCTTTGTTTTTGGGCCCTGGCATTGCTACTTGGAAGATCTTCCCACTTGGTAATTGGTTTCTAGCCCTGGTTGCTAAGTCCCCTAGAAGGACTATTCCGTTGTAAATTGGCTTATGATCGGATTTGCTGACCAGTTGCTAATTGGGATGATTCCCCAAGCAGTGGTTCGGCTCAATAAGAATTTTATTCGGATCACTGGGTCAGGTGTCATGTGGATCCACATGTTCAGTTCTTGCCACAGAGTTAAGCCTGCTGACTTCCTCCAAAGAACAACCGCAGTCCTTACTGCTCAGCTCTTGGCACTGTTTCAGCTTAGAAACCAAATGGGTATGTGCCAAGCCATAGGGTAACCAACAACTCACCAAAGAATGATCATTTTACTATTTACCAGGAAACCATGGGGTTTTAGGGGTACCACTATTTTGGCACATACCCAAATCTTTTTGGTCCCACTGGTCTGCCTCGTTCCCTCCAAACCATCCCAAACCAAAACAATTGCTGCTACTCACCCAACTCCAAGGCAAGTCAACGGGGCCCTTTGTCATAGATTCTTCAGGGTCCCAGGTACTTGAAAGATGGGGTGTCAAAAGTTCTACGGTATTGGCATGGTGGGGTACTATGGGCTACTCAACTGTTGTTGCTCTGGCTGTTGAGACTGTCTGGTTGGTGGTCGCACCACCCCTACGAAAAATATCAGTCAACCAACCATTTATTAATGATTACGTTTGGGAAAAATGTCAATCAAGCCACCAGCCAGTAGTTGTTTTGCCATGATTAGTTGGTTATCATCCCCTATTATTAGCCATTATTTATGGTTATAATCCCTATAAATCCTCATAACCACTAGGTTATTGGTTATAACCACCAGTTCATGGCTATAACCCCTATTGCAGTATTTATGGTTACAACCCCTATAAATCCTTATAACCACCAGCTGTTGCTTCTGCTGTTGCTGCCGGCGCCTCCTTCACCTCATCTGCCCTTGCGGAGCTTTTGGCCGGCGCGGGAGTCACCTGCGCCGGGGGCATGGGGTGCTGCAGCATGCCATATCCTGGGCATGTCCATGAAACCCGGGAGATTTAACCAACAGGACCTATGAATACCTATGATAATATTCACATCTATTCACTGAAAGTTGTGGCTCCACATCAAATCCATTTGCGTCATTTGCTCATATCCCGAAGATGGCAAGCGGATAGCATCCTTGAAGCGCATCAATCACAACCAAATTTCCAAGCCACATTGCCATCGTGTAGCAAAATGTGTGCTGCCGTTCATATCATGTCCGCCAGCAGG
>VSDK01009457.1:395111-447726 GCA_009767595.1 Symbiodinium kawagutii
CGCGCCACCAGACACTCGGCGTGGTTGGCCGCGGTTGAGGTCCGGCAGCAGACACTCGCCGTGGATGGCCGCGGTTGAGGTCCGGCGAGGAGAAGGAGGAGGAGGAGAAGGAGAAGGAGAAGTCAGCTCTGATAAAATCTAACAACCCTCACCTGACAGGTGGGGAACAAGATCATGCATGATTGGAGATACATCAAAATCAGGATGATCAGAAACCATACTTCTGAACGGCCCATGCTATTTAAGATAAAGGTGGACAAAGTCAAAGTGGATTGTTATGAACCTCCTATCAGCAAGAAAAAACATCAAGTCTACGGGGTGCTAACCAAGGTTGTGCTCCATCGGCTGCAGGTATCAACCATAGAGTTCTCCTGGAGGATTTGCATTCCAAGCACGCGCCAAAGGCCATTACGACATCCAACTCATCCCTGAGGGTCCTTCACAAACTTCTTGGGAAAGCTGGGGAAGTTATTCATCATTGGGTTTTCCCAGCAGGTCCGAGTCCATCCACAGTTTCAAGACATCCGAGGATTGGTGCTAGCAGGAAGTTATGATATGATTCATTTCCTTAAGAAGCTTTCATCATAGTCTTATATGGGTGTTTCTCAAAATAGGGGTACCCCTAGTTATCATCCTTTATTAGTTATTTACAGTATTAAACCAACCATAGCTTTGGGGTACCCCTATGGCTTGAGAAACCACCATATGTTACGATATCTCTATTATATCATTTGTTGAGTAGCCCTCGTATCATCCAAAAACATCCGGCCTTCGCACAGGAGGACATCGTTGCCGAGGAGGAACGCCAAGGACCGAGTTGTAGAAGGGCCCATGATCGCTCACCATGGTAAGCACCACCCAGGCACTGATCGTTAGGAATGGTAGATCCACATGAAACAAATTCTGCTATCTTGATTAAACCAGTGGCTTCATGTGGTTAGTAAACCAGTGGTTTTTAGAAGAAACCACTGGTTTAATCATAATACATAGGTCATAGGTCATAGGTGATTTAAACCAGTGGTTTACTCCATCATTGATGGTAAATCACTAGCTATTTGGTAAATCACTAGCTATTTATGATCTAACCAGTGGTTTATTCGTGTCTATGAAGTCCCGGCCCTGAGCCATGGCCCCAGCTACCTGCAACTTGGTGCCTGTGCCGTAGTTGTCGGTGAGAAAACACGTGACACATGCTGGAAGAGATCATAAGTTGCGGCCTTCATTGTTGAATGTTACGCGTTGTTCTTAAACTTTGGCGGTCATTTACTCAGTTAAATGTGCATAAGATGCATTTGCATAGAGATTTGTTTCACGACTATGGGTGTGATATTAAATGAACTGATGTGGTATGATATGATCTCCGAATTCATTTGTTAAACAAATATTCATAATATACACCAAATGTTTGTTCAAACCAGTTGGCGTCTTGTCCACCGATGGCCGATGGTTGAGATATTCCAGCAAAATCAAAGGATGACATGATATTCCCGATGATTCAATTGTGATTTTGACATTCTAGTTTGGCAACCACAACAACAACAAGCGTATGTATCAACCAAAAGCATGAATACAAAATGCAGGTGGAATGATTCTTGAATCTCCAGCAACATAGGCTCTGAGAGATTTCGTGATCTCCGACCTGTCGCGCGACGCGTGTGCCAAGCCGCTAGCACCACCGTACTTGAGATATTCGAAGGCTGTTGGACCACAGTTTCCTTCCTCGGTGACCAGGCTGCGACTCAGGGTTCCCAGGTGTGCACCAATGGCTCCCAGGGCCAGCCCTACCCAGGCAGCCCCAAATGGAGACCCACCGGGAAATCTGGGGAAGCTAAGACCCGGAGATTCACAGCTGGTCATCATCTGCGAAGATTGGACAAGCACTTGGATGTCAGGGATCGTAACTGGGAACATGAAAACCACCAAATTTCTAGGCGGTTAGTGCAGCTACTTGATAAGTTTGATGATGAATGGTGGCTATAAATGGATGATGATGGTTCACAAATGATCACTCACAGTTAACAATCAGAAAGAACACCTTCACCATGCTTATAACCGCTGCACATCCAACCACACACTGGGTCCACTCAACTACACCCAGTGACAGAGACGTCGTGGTCAATCCTCCGCGATCCATGGCGACTGATTCCACGGGGCTAAGATATACCTGGGAGCGGTCGGTCATGCGTCAACAAGTGGCTGGGTTGATCATCCACTGGTGATGAACATATGGCAAACATTAAGAACCCGCATCAATGCCTGAAAATTGGTCAACGATGGCTATATAATCATCGCTGGTGGTGGCCAGTCCTGGCAATGTTGTCACTGTCCTTTGAAATTTGAAACTGTACTGCTCTATCAAACAGGTCTGTAAATAGATTTAGCAAACCCGAAACCAACCGCCAACCGCTTCCACACCATAGATATAGTTACGTACATATACACATCCTACATGAGGGTACCTCACATCCCCCAAATGATCATAAATCCTCAGGCATCAAACCAAGTGGGAGTGCCAGCATGTCTGGATATACCCTAATTGCAAACTATCGCCAAAAGGTCACGCCCGGGCGCTCGAAATTGACACCATTCAACCCATGTCGTTGGTGGAAGTTTCCAGGGGTTTTCCATGTATGGATGATGGCAGTCCGTGTCCATGCTTTGAGCTAGCTCGTTATGTCATTTTTCATCCGCAGGCATTTCGCTGATCGGGTGAGTCGGAGTTTTCAGATTTCATGAATCAGAGTCATTTGAACTCTGTACAAGATGGAGAAAATGAAGCTTGCAAACCTGCTTTTTACATTGTCATATCACTCAAACAAATCTCTTTTCCATTCGATAACCATTCAATTACCACAAAGTAACCATCTATCCACCATGGATTCATCATTCATCACCCATGGATTCATCATTCATCAACCGTCACCCATTCAAAATCACCCCAACAACTCATCGCCCTTCAACACACGTGCCGTGCACCGTCCACAACGGGTCCCTGGGTCTCCCTGGGTCTCCCTGGCGCTGAAGTCCTCCAAGGGCAAGCCCTGGTCATCCCAGCTTTCCAACAGCTCCGTGTGGAGCATCTCCTGGCACTCGAAGCGAAGCTTCCAAGATGAGATCCAGACGCAGCCCAGGTGGTTGAACCGACCCTGGAATTTTTGTGGTTGAATCATGGCGAATCATGGTGAATCATGGTGAATCATGGTGAATCATGGTGAATCATGGCGAATCATGGTGAATCATGGTGAATCATGGTGAATCATGGTGAATCATGGTGAATCATGGCGAATCATGGTGAATCATGGTGAATCATGGCGAATCATGGTGAATCATGGCGAATCATGGTGAATCATGGTGAATCATGGTGAATCATGGTGAATCATGGTGAATCATGGTGAATCATGGCGAATCATGGTGAATCATGGTGAATCATGGTGAATCATGGTGAATCATGGTGAATCATGGTGAATCATGGTGAATCATGGTGAATCATGGTGAATCATGGTGAATCATGGTGAATCATGGTGAATCATGGTGAATCATGGTGAATCATGGTGAATCATGGTGAATCATGGTGAATCATGGTGAATCATGGTGAATCATGGTGAATCATGGTGAATCATGGTGAATCATGGTGAATCATGGTGAATCATGGTGAATCATGGTGAATCATGGTGAATCATGGTGAATCATGGTGAATCATGGTGAATCATGGTGAATCATGGTGAATCATGGTGAATCATGGTGAATCATGGTGAATCATGGTGAATCATGGTGAATCATGGTGAATCATGGTGAATCATGGTGAATCATGGTGAATCATGGTGAATCATGGTGAATCATGGTGAATCATGGTGAATCATGGTGAATCATGGTGAATCATGGTGAATCATGGTGAATCATGGTGAATCATGGTGAATCATGGTGAATCATGGTGAATCATGGTGAATCATGGTGAATCATGGTGAATCATGGTGAATCATGGTGAATCATGGTGAATCATGGTGAATCATGGTGAATCATGGTGAATCATGGTGAATCATGGTGAATCATGGTGAATCATGGTGAATCATGGTGAATCATGGTGAATCATGGTGAATCATGGTGAATCATGGTGAATCATGGTGAATCATGGTGAATCATGGTGAATCATGGTGAATCATGGTGAATCATGGTGAATCATGGTGAATCATGGTGAATCATGGTGAATCATGGTGAATCATGGTGAATCATGGTGAATCATGGTGAATCATGGTGAATCATGGTGAATCATGGTGAATTAACGGTCAATTAATGGTCAATTAATGGTCATTTAAGGGTTCATAAAGGTTGAATAATGGTTAATTAGTTGTTGATAATGGTGAAGAATGGTGAATAATGGTTGATTAATTGTTAATAATTGTTGATTAATTCGTAATAACGGTCAATTAGTGGTCAAACAAGGCTTGAAAGTTGATACTAGTTAAGGATGGTTTGTAATTTGATGGTTATCCCTTCCCATCTATTTCATTCTCCCCTATCAGCCCCAAGCCCTACATCCGGTTGAGTGAGGATCGGTTCATTGAGGTGCGGGTTCCTCGAGAGGTTTCATCTTACCAGAAAGGGTAATGATGAGATGCTATGCAAATCCAAGACCCCAAAGAGCTCTGTCCACCCGAGTACCTCAGCATGTTTGCATGCTGACCACGTGTTTTTTTCTTCAGCACCTGCAAGAGCTTCACACATTGTTTTGACATTTGTTTATGTGATAATATGCTTGGATTGACCCAATTTCCCATCTTACCACAAGGTCGAATCATTGCACATGCTTCTTCCAAAGCATGAGTACACAGGTGTTGGCAAAATAAGAACCGCACCGAGCTGTGCCTGAATCAATAGGTATTGGATACGGTATTTTCCTGCATGTTCAGGAGGGGAAAGGTAGCTAGGGAGAAATGTGGAGACCGGTTGGCTGGTAGTTTCAAACTGTTGACTTTTGCATGGCTACATTGATAAATAAATGTATATGTGCAAACAGTGTATAATATATATATATAAGTGTATACTTGCTTCTGTGTCATTTGTCACTATCACTGTCATCAAATATGTGTATCCTGCACACATTTATGTATAGCAACCATTGATTCTTTTACCCTCATTCAACTATTAGAAATCATTCGGCCAATCGGGCTAAATTGACTACCCCTGGATGAATAATCCCCTAGTATGTCCCAACAGTCATGGGTTTCCTGCTATAATTCCCGAAGTCATGGTTTCCTACCAAATTTGTACCCTGCCCATTAATGAACCCAGGGTTTATTGGCTACTAAACCATTAATTGGTTGATTATTACTGGGGGTATCCCCCAAAAGGCATGGATTTGCTACTATTGTAGATCCTGAAGTCATGGTTTCCTACTAAATTGGTACCATCCCAATTAACAACCCCAGGGTTGCTATTAATGCTAACCCTGGCTTTGTAAAGCAAGGGTTTACTGGCTGTTAATTCTAACCCTGGCTTAATAAACCCAAGGTCTATTGGCTGTGAATGCTAAGCCAAATGATAAGCCCCAGGGCTAATTAATCCTAACTGCTATTCATACTAATATTAATACAATTCTAATTGCTATTGGTCCAACGTCCAACCCAAGGTTTATTGGCCATTAATACTAACCCAACTTCCTCAACTAACCCAATTCATACTAAACTTCAATTACTATCGGCTTAAATCCAAAGTAGCCATTAATACTAACCCAAGGTTTATTGGCCATTAATGCGATTAAAACGACCAGTGCAGCCGGTACATTCCCTATGATTGCTTTTTATTCCCTTGTTGATAACCAGTTTTAACCATTAGAACAGCTCCAGCTTGTTTTCCGATCATTAACCAGCTTGCTTTCCCAATGTTTGGTGAACTCATCCCCCATGAAAGTTGGTTAACTGCTTGACCCAACTCGCCAGCTCCCTTGTTAATATTCAGTTTGAATCATTCTAACAACTCCCATTTTTGATTAAACCCATTATTGCTTGGTTATCATCCCTTCTATTGTTGGTTCAAACCTATTGATTATCATCCCTATTATTGCTTGGTTATCATCCCTTTATTGATTAAACCTATTATTGCTTGTTATTGGTTGGTTGTACTAACCCAACTGCTGGATCAACACCCGCAACCAGTCGTCCTTCCCCTGCTCCGACGAGAGCATCAAAACACTTCCAGCGGAACTCACAACCTCCACCTGCCGTGACGGCCGGATCCACCGCAGCCGCATGGTGCGGCGCCCGGTGCAAGGAATGGCGCTGAGGCAAGGCTTCAATCAACCAACTTTGATGGGGAATAATCACCAACAATTTTATAGGGAAAACAAGCTGGTTAATGTTGAACCAGGTGTACAGGCTTTCAACCCAGAGCCAAATGTCAGGTGGTTCTCAATGGTTATAATTCTGTTGATAGTTGATGATGCACAATAAATGGTTGATTGGCATTGGTTGATGATTAACTCATGGTTGATTCTCAACGATTGATTGGTAATGGTTTGTTATGAACTATTCAACTATTGATGATTGGTTAGCAATGGCTGCAATATAAACATACATAAACCATGAAGGGCTGATTCTTCGTGGTTGAATGTCAACGACTGGCATACTACTCACAATCAACAATTGTTGGTATATAGTGACCCACCTTAAGCTTCAAAACCCGAGAAAATTCAATGGTTCGGTTCAAAACCCAGGAGTTGTAATGCAAAACCAGGGTTTGCAGAATCTGCCCTTCCCAATGCCTCATGCTGATTTCTATTTTTTTTGGCTGAGCGTAATGAAGTTGCGCAAAAGAACGATCGACTTTGATGTGATGTTTCAGGTCTCAACCCATGATTTTCACGGGTTGGCACGAGATGGCACGGGTAAATCATGGATTGAGCACGGGATGGGTACGGGTTGGGTACGGGTTGGGACAAACCTAGGGTTTGCATCAAACCTCAGGTATTGGGTCCCAAACCCAGGCTCTTGGTTCCGAAACATAGGGTTTGACAATCTAAAACGCGGGGTGGTCATGGGTTTGGTGGTCATACCTCGCTTTTGCAAATGATGATGATGATGATGATGATGATGATGATGATGATGATGATGATGGTGATGATGATGATGATGATGCTGGTGATGATGATGATGATGATGATGGTGGGTGATGGTGATGGTAGATGATGAAGTTGAAATCAATTAACTCAATGAAATGTTAACAAAATTTCTCTGGACCCGGGATTTGCAGCAAAGTTGGGATGCAAACCTCTGGTTTCGGCACCTAAAGGTCCCAAACCCAAGGTATTTGTTCAAACCCGAGAAAAAACAAGGGCATCGAAGTCTCGGGCACTTAGAACCAAGCATTAATTTATGGTGAAACATCCATATCACAATTGTTGACCCGCATTGGTCAATATGTTTAAATGTGTATAGATGTATATGTATATGTAAACATCGCCTAAAGAAGAACGCAAATAGAAAATTGATCAACTATCTAACGGTGGAGCCAAAAACATCAGTTATTTGTGAATATCAACCACCAATAGATGACTATAAACCATCAAAATCATCACCTAGTTGGTGGTTTCAACCTTTATGAAGAATACTAGTCAACCAACCAACCATTCGTCAATACGTGTTAATACTGAGGAAAATAAAAAAATGAAACCACCAACCAGAACCAGTTATCACACTATTCACATCTATTCACCATAAGCTCTTAATGACCGACAGCCAGGTGCAGCTCGAGACCGTGCAGTTTTTGGCTTGCCGAAGATCTTGTGTTTACTTCTGGTTTTGGAAACATGACTGGGGAACTGGGCGTTTCTCAATGTTTCTTTTTAGGGGTTCTGAATGGTTTTAAAGGGGATATACTTATACACCAAATATTTTAGGGTGTCTCAGAATAGAGAACCAGTAGAAATGCTTGGTTTATGACCATCCATGAATGATCAATCTGAGATGATTCGGGAGTACCTCTAGTTTGAGAAACCACCAACTACGCCTTTGAACACCGTAATTGCAAAGAACATGTTCTATCCCTGACACATGTGCACAAATAAGAATCCGCAAGCTACACACGTGTGATTTTAGATACTATATATGTTATGTGATAAATCATATGTATATGGTGAAATACATATTACTAGGTCGTGGAAAATTAACGCTTACACTGGTTGGTGGTCACAACCCTATTTGGTAAAACTGGGGAAATTTCAAAACAACCAGCCAGTAGAAACCTGCTTGATCATTATCAATTGGTTATAATCCCTTATACTTAACCATTATCAACGGACTTGTAGCCCCTAAAAACCACAAACTAGTAGTTGTTTAACCCAGTATTGCTGGTGATAATGACGTATAAAAAATATGGATTCAAACCACCATGATCAATGGAGTTATAACCAATATTAACCACAGTTGACCATAGAAAACCCCATAGTTTCCCATATTACTAGCTATTATAATCTCTTATTATCAACTATTAAGTACCATTAAACCACCATTAAACCATCATTCACCATGGAAAATCCCATCATTTCCTCATTCTTGGCCAACCACTGGAAACATCTGCCCAACATTTCCATCCCGTCGCCCTCGCACCTCCAACTTCACAACAACACTCAAGCGTCGACCCGCGGATGTTCCGTTCACGACAGCGTTGACCTGGCACTGCGGATGGCGGAAGGATGGCTGATCAGTTCAACACAGTCGACGCAAGCACGTAGCATCACAAACATGACTATACTAGCTAGATCTGGTTCCAGTGGACATCAGTGGACATGTTTATGTGTGCAAACATGGATCACGTACATCTGATAAAATCGAAAGAACTTGTTTAGCTTTAAACTGACAAGCAGTACACCCAGCAAGGCAGCACACCCCAACTTGACAAGCAGTACACCCAGCAAAGCCCAGATCGCCTGAACCTCTGCAGTGGTCACTTTCAGCGTTTCTGCCACTGCCTGGCGAAGGGAAAACAACGATTCGTCGAAGTTCTGGGGCACGTTGGGCACGTTCAGCTCAAGAAGTGAATTATATTAACTTGATTTAACTTCTATACAGTCCAACTTCATTGCAGGCAAAGGCCCACTGACAGCTCATCAACTACAAAAACCAGCCTGACTTCTGGTCCTTCTTTGCAAACCCTGCGTTCTTCTTGATGCCTTTGGGATCCTTTGAAGGTATGTTCCAAGTCGGGATGGCCAGCGGCCCGCGACCAAGAGCTTCACTCACTTGGCAACTGATGGGTCGGCCCTGTTACACCCTGGTCATGAAACCACGAACTGGATGGGATTGCTGCTAAATTTCTTGGCTACCCCCCATCAACTCGTCAAACCTCCCTTGCAAAGACGAGTTGATGACCTGTATGACCTGAAGTCTGACATAATTTCGCCCAATCTTTGAGGCATCTGAGACCGAACCAAATCTATTTAATCCATATCTTATCATGGAAAATGTTCCTATTGATACTGCCTATGAAATTGGATGGTTAGATGTGAACAAACCCATATATAGTTAACCATTGGGTTGCCTGTTCTCCCCAATTTAAATGAACAGCTGCCAGCTGGATGGTTAGGAGGTACCACCGTGGCTATGGACCAACCCCAACTCCCTGTTTTCGCAGCGCTGCGCCACACGTCGGGTCGGTTCGCCCTGACGCGGGGCGCGCAGTCTGCGCGCCGTGACGGCGGCCGTGCAAATGCCAGCGTCACATGGGTAGCGGCTTCCCACAGCGGCGATGCTAACCCCTTGATGTGGCAAAGACAAGCATGTACCCAGTCGATCCCAATTGGGTATGCTTTAGGATCATTACCACCCAAAAATACAGTCCTTCTTTCCCTCAATCTACAGCAATATGTGCATGTATGTACATAGGGTTTGTTGTAAAACCAATTCCGCTTTGAACAAAAATTGCATGGACATGCATGGACCATATCATGGAGAAACTACAATCATCACCCTCATATGCGCTGATTGTGATCTCCGCTTTCCATGCAGCACAGGTAGTTCCTGATGCCAGCAGCTTAGCACTGTTCGCTGGGCCGTCCTGGTGAATCATAGAAAAAGGGTAGCAAAATGTACAGCGAAAGCACCGCACCGCTGCCCGGCAGATTGGAATTCAATGATCTAGAACCTGCATGACCTTTTGTGTGTGTGTGTGCGATTGAGATTCTATTCAGATCTATTTGGTCTACGAGTCTGAAATGTACACCCAGTACTGTTCCGTTTATCAAATGTCCAGAAGCAGTGTAGCAAATATGAACACTTTTTTTGTGGTCCATCGGACACACTGCCATTGAATCATACCCAAGTAGCTGCTGAGGATGATTCTTCAACCTCCTCTTCTCATGGAAAAAAATTGTCCTGACACCTTGCAAGCTGTGCGACTCTTCTCCAAATTTGGTTCATTAAACCAATCAATGTTTGAGTTATTGCGCTCCTGTTCGCTGACGGAAATCAAGTTCGAAAGACTATGAGCATGGAGTGTTGGGGGGCGATTGGAGACTCGCCGAGTCGAGCTGAATGGCAATTAGGACTGCTTCCCTCTTTCCGTGCATGTTCTGGAAAATAAAGTTGGTATCCATCAATTCAGATCCCTTCCCTATTATCCCCTAGTCAAAAACCACCAAATGCATTCACACAGGCAAAAAGGAGGAACTAAAGGGGCAGAACAACGCAACCACACGATCTCCCTCCCAAAAACTTTGGTGGGGTTTCGCAAATCAACTCCAGAAATATGAGAACTTTTGTGATCTGGGGCTTGTCAATGCCATCATATCATACTTTGACTACCCTGTTCAGCTACACCAAGTGTCCCCTGTTGCCCCCAAACCAAACAAGTTTTGGAGCCGTCAACAGCTAACATCAGCTAACATCCAACAAGTCATTGATGCAGAACTGCCGGACAGGAGCACGGATCGAACAACCAGCTCTCTTCTGTGCCAAGAGGTCTTTGGTTTTTGCAACTGACTACTCCACCACTCAGCTGACAGTTCAGCCATTTCAAACAAAAACCTTCATGGCAAGCCACCCAGTTTCAGGAAGGCATATTTCTGAGAACGAGCTAGATGCACGACAAGGGCTTACAACGAGTTATTGAACATCAGGCCATGAGATCAGGTTTCGCCCATGGCTTTGTACCCTGGATTCCTGCGGGCCAAGCTCCTAGCAACTGACGTAAACATTGCATTGAGTCACACTTCAGCAGAAAACATGGGAAAGCAGGGGTTTTGCATGGTTTTGGAAGCAGCCTTTTTTCGGGTTTCACACAGGGGGCTTGTATATAATTACATAATACATATCAAAAACCTTTGTATTCAATTTATATATATCACATATATGAATAAACAAAGATGCATAATGTCATGATGCAGCATAAATAAGCATATATGTATTTGTATGTCTTTTCATATGCGAACTAATAACAGAACATGCATCTTGACACTAGGGACGGAATTATTTGCAAATCCGTTCCAGGCAAAATGGCCGGTCTCCTGGAGTCATAATGCCGAATCATGAATGCCCAGGAGATATCATCTTCAGTAGGAAAATCACCAATTCTGGGGGTACATCATTCATGGATATGGTGGTTTCCCAAAATGGGGGACCCCCAGTCATCGTCCCGTGGATGAACCATTTATTCTACCAATAAACCATCAATTGTTGGTGGTTCCTAACTTTAAGAAACACCCATGTATAGTTGGTATATGGCTATGGGTCAATATGATCCAACCAATCATGGGAGATAATTACCAACAATTGATAGGGAAACCAATGGTGAATAGTGGGGGAACCAGGGGTACTGGGTTTTGACCCACTACCATATCAGTCGTTGTTGGAATGATTTTCCCCATTTTCATCATTTTAATCATCATAATCCCTAACTTTATTAAGCTTCATCATTGGCTTCAAACATGTATAACCTGAATAATCCTCTATAAAACCATTGATAACCTTCCTATTATCAACTGGTGTTGTTGGTCTTAACCCCTATAACCCCTATAATCGTTCACAAAAACAATGAAGAACTAGTACAAACCCCTATAGACCCCAAAACAATTCCTCTACATAAACCCTTATAATCTTTTGCAAAGAAATATAAACCCTTATCACCCCCAAAACAATCCCTCTACAAACCCCTGTACTCCTTTGCAAAGAAGGCAAAACCCCTAAAAACCCAAAACCAATCCCTCTATAAACCCCTATAATCCTTTGCAAAGAACCGTAACCCCCCAAAAAAACAAAAATAATCCCTCTAAAAACCATGTAAGACCCTATAAAACCTTATAAGAATTTATAAGATTTATAAGACCTTTTAAAACCCTATAAACCCTTCTAAAACCGTGGTCAGAACCCTGCTCTTTCCAACCATGCTGAGCTGCAAGGGCTGCCGCTATTGGACGTGTCCATCTTCCTCCATCCGCCTGGAGACGGCGGTGACATCGGCCTTCCACCAACGGCTATGGTCAATTCATGGTTGATGAGTGGTCAATTAGTCGTCAATGAGTGGCCAATGAGTGGTCAATTGAGCAGAGATTTCTTCATACTTGACAGCCGCTATCCTGAAAATTGCCTACGCGAGGGCTACGTTTCGCCTAGGCGAACTGCGCCATCGCCCACTCAAAAGTAGATTTCGCAGCACTGCCTACGCAAAACCTACGCGAAGTAACACCGACTGAAAGGTAGCCTAGGCCGAGCCTACGCGTTGACAATGCCTACGCGTTGACAATGCAAGCCAAACAAAACTCTGCTCAGTTAGTGGCTTATGAGTGGTTTACTAGTGGTCAAATAGTGATGAACTACTCAGTCAGCCATGGTTAGCTAGTTCGTTGATTGGTTTAGCCATGGTCAGCCGTGATGTGAATCATAGTGTCTTTGTGCATGCAGTATATATGTCTTTCCTATGATGAGTATCATACTTTGGGAGAGTATCGTGATCGTCATCATCATCACCACCACAATACATGGCATCATAAGATCATAGATCAAAATCCTGTACTTTCAATCAACATCCCGGAAAACCAAAAGGCTATAAACACATAACTATGCAATTTAATTTACTTTTTTTCTATCTATTTATCTATTTTATGTATCTATTTATTATTTACTCATTCATTTGTTCTCTGTATTCATAAATCAAAGATATATATATATATATATGTATGTATTGACATATCATCGTCGTTGTGCAGGTGTCCGCCGATCCCACTTCACAATTACTTGTGATATACAGCCAAGTTTCACTAGGGGGGTTGCATTACGAACTCTGTGGTTTGTACATTCTTGGTGTGTAGCCCCGAAGATATCACATTTTAAAATATTTCGGGTTTAGAAGGGTACTTTCAATTCATAGCCCCACCATCCGTGCACACGCCTATGCCACCCTTATAAATTCCCATCCTCTGAAAAAGCTATGCGTTGGAAAGCCAGCGCATTCGAAGCAATTTATGGCGACTGCGTGGTCCAACCTGACGCCTCACTCAGCACCACCATGGATCCGCCAAGTCGCAGCAGCGCTCGAAAAGCATGTGGACCAAAAGGCACGTCGCATAGCCTCCGGCTTCGCGCAGCGCAGGCGATGGGCAATGGTAGTCAAAACGCGGACCCAATGGATTCAAACCAACCGACCAATGGTGAATGATTGGTGATAGTGGTTAACAATAGATCAAACCCTATCATTAATAGTTAATAATAGTTAACTAACCCATTATCAATTAATGATTGGTGAATGATTGGTGAATGGTTAACACCAATGATTGGTTTTCTGGCTAACATCAATGAATTCAGACACCGAGCCATGGTTAATGGTTATATAATCATTGGCTAATGATTGGTTAATGGCGAATTGATGGTTGATAAACCCAATGGATTCAAACACATAATTGATGATCAACCAGCCAACCAATGGTTAATGTTTCATAATAGGGGGTGATAACTAGCAATTATAGGGGATATACCAGTTACAAAGGGCGAGCTGGGTCAAGCAGTTCACCAACAAGTTTATGGGGGATAAGTTCACCAACAATTTCATAGTGGGAAATTAATGGTTGATAAATAATGGGGACTCAGGGGTATGGGGTGAACTGACCCACAGCCATATTTGATCATAGGCTAATGACGGTGAATGATGGTTGTGCACTGGTCATGCAACTCCAAGGCGCACCAAGTCAGGATGATGGTAGGAATCTGCGAATAACTGGCATGGTGACCATTTGATAGCCAATATTGGCTCAGTGGTCGGAACCATCCCCGGAGCGAAACAAATCCGTTGCAACCTCCTTGGGGGGAAGAATTGCTTACTGGTTGATGGATTCACCCCCGATGAAAAATAGGCTCGTCAACCAACCAATCATTTGTTAATATTAGGGAAAATAACAATGTCAATCAAACGACCAACCAGATTACAATGACAATGACAATGATACAATTCAGTGACGCCGAAAAGATCACCAGGGGTGACCAAGCTACAACCAGCTTGTTGCTGGGGAACACTGCAGATCCAACCCAAGAAAAAAAGACACAGTGGAAGCAGTATGATATCGCTTGTCACAAAAACACGTGCCAATACCTGGACAAAAAACACATAAACGCGTTTACACGTATAGTAATATCACAGATCTACTGTACATGTTCATGAATGATGCGCAACCCGTGAGCATCATATCTGAGTGTACCTGTGTCAATATCTTATCTAGATTGTAAGTGGAAAATAATTTCCTTTTTTGCTCCAAGGTCCAATCCGGACCCAAACATATATTCTGATTAAAAGTAAACATGTATACAAACAAACACCTGAAATATAGAACTGATATTGTATTTGGGTTCCGGGTATCAAAATGAATGCATGTGCATATCTATCTGTGTTTATATACAATACAGGTGTTTCTCAAAGTGGGGGACCTCCCCGAATCATCCATTGTCAACCATCAATAAGCAAAGAACCAACCATTTCTATACCAACCATCAACAAGTAATAAACCAATCATTTCTATACCAACCATCAACAAGTAATAAACCAATCATTTCTATACCAACCATCAACAAGTAATAAACCAATCATTTCTATACCAACCATCAACAAGTAATAAACCAATCATTTCTATACCAACCATCAACAAGTAATAAACCAATCATTTCTATACCAACCATCAACAAGTAATAAACCAATCATTTCTATACCAACCATCAACAAGTAATAAACCAATCATTTCTATACCAACCATCAACAAGTAATAAACCAATCATTTCTATACCAACCATATCCAACCATTAACAAGTAATAAACCAAGCATTTCTATACCAACCATATCCAACCATTGACAAGTAATAAACCAATCATTTCTATACCGACCATATCCAACCATTGACAAGTAATAAACCAATCATTTCTATACCAACCATATCCAACCATTGACAAGTAATAAACCAATCATTTTGTTGGGTCCCCCATTTCAAGTAACCACCACCCATGGTATAGCCGCCCGCTTGTTGCTTGACCCCCGTTCCACCAGCGTTCCGAGGGCCTGCAAAGGTGCCCCAAATCGTATCAATCACTGGGGTCCACCACTGCCTCGCCAGGTGAGGATGGTGTGAATGCGCCACAAACAGATTGGCGGACATGGCTATACTTAAGTCATATCCGGGACCAGATTGGTCGATGGTGAGACATGGCTTCTCAATTGGATGGTGTGGATGGTGGCGCGCTGAGCAAATTTGGGAGGAGAATCAACAGGTCGAATCACAGGTGAAACAATTCCATCGGACCAGAGATCAATTTTCACCTCTTGGAGGTGGTGCCCGATGATGACTTTAGGATGTGAGAATCGTGAAACATTCTACAGCGTCATTCGTTCGAAACGTGGGATCCTTGGGCTTCCACAAGCCTGGTCTAGCTGCTTGCATTTGAAACATGGGTAGTGACTCTCTGTGGCACATCTGCCACGGCATCTCTGGGATAATGAAACTTCCAACAGAAGAGAAATCGCTGGATAGCCAACCAATCTTGAGGGATGACTATTCACTTCTCAAGCGATTGCTTTTGAGCACCTGACCCCTTGGAAGGTCGTAGGCTTTAGCCGTGGCCAAAGCCAATGTAGTATTTGGGTGAGAAGAGTCGGATGAATAAACTTTGATCACCATCTACAAGCAATTCACAACTTCTTACTATGTGCATTCAAGATTCTAAAGCCATCCCCATGGGGAAACATGGGCAGTAAGGAAATTATCTTTACTTTCATGCACAAATGACTACGACCAAAAGATCGGGAGCCAAACACAACGCAGGGACACATGATACGATTCAATGGGAAACTATCCAGGAGTAGCAAGCATGTGAGCTGCGACCACAAGCCCGTGGTAAGATTGTAAAAATGGCATGTTGATTCGCAGGGATATTTATCTACGGCAGTGACACAGTAGGCTTGCCACTGCCTGAGCCTGCCCCCCTCAACAAACATTATACAGCAGTATTTGGAATCAAGAGAAAAATACCGGATTTCGCCCTCTTCTACACCTCGGACGGACACGTATAAACTGGCAACCGAAGATTGGTTCCGTCCTACGGATATCACAATGATGAACACAGTGGCACGGCCAATAGAGATATCAACCTGACTAATGATGATTCCATATGCCATTTGGCGGCTAGATTCTGCAACATGTGGTAGCTGACTTTTACGTGATGCTGGGAATGTTGAAGTATATAGCATATAACTCAAAACACACACACACAGTAGTGAGCATGGTGCTTGTTTATCAATCATGCCATTTTACTCGTCCTTCTACCTCTGTCAACATGATTCTTACCAATGCCATAGTATAGTGTACAACTGCGTGCAGTATATCTATCTGTTTAATTCATTGCCCAGTCACCCATATCATACTGGGTCAAAACCCCGTACCCCTGGTTCCCCTATCATTAACACCATTGTTTTCCCTATGAAATTGTAGGTGATTATCCCCCATGATTGGTTGGTTAATATTGACCCAGCTCGCCATATAGTTGGTATATCCCCTATAATTGCTAGTCATCATCCCCAACATGATTAACCAGCTAAACCAGCTGTTGGCCATATCACCAACCACTATTGTTGCTTATCATCCCCTATCATTAACCATGATTAGCTACTATAGACTATTGTAAACCCCTACTATTGATTAATCAGCTAGTTAACCCCATGGTTATTGGTTGGTTCAGTGCTTGACCCGGTCGCTCGCCGCTTAGACCCAGCACTACTGTAACGACGTCACGAGTCACGACCGGATCTCATCCGAGGGGCACGCGATAGCTCTCGAAGAAGACCAGGGCCGTGCCCTGGAAGCATCCGAAGATACCTCCGTGGAAGCGCTGCGTCGCGTCGCTTGGGTCGCGGGTGGGCTTGGCATTTAACCAGTGGGGTGAGGTCTCAAGTCATTAGATCCCTTTCAATCAGGTTGACCTATGATAGGGGGTTATGATGAATAAACTGTAATGAGGGGTTATAGTGGTCAACTACCGTTACTGGTGCGCATGAGCTGCTTAATTGACTTTGGCATTGACAAAATAACCATCCGGACCGATCATCAACTATCAATTCTTCATGAGAATGATTAGCGTTTTTGTCCTCTCGGGCGTGCCATTAATCCTGACACCCACTGCATGACTGGATCAAACCAAAAAACGAAAGGGTGTGATACTTGTTGATTTAAGAATTCGGGTGGTGTTTCCTTCTAACCCTTCAAAGAAGCATATCCTCAGCACCATGCGTTCGTTTCCAGCCTTGGTCTTGCTATCATCACTATGAACATGATTCAAATGGGATGTTCAATGCGCACTCTTGCCATCGCTACAATCACTGGGATTCAGTATTTCTTGATATCATGAAGCAGCACAATTGGTTAAGTTGCAGTTGGCACGGCCCGGATGTCAGTTTTCTGCTAGCGATGGATGCCCATAGGAACCACTGGGACAGCTTAAGTCCTATCATTGCTACGAATCGTTACAGCCATTGCTATCATGGTTCCAACCCATCATCGTTGTATCGCCATCAACTTCCCAGCACGGCAGCGAGATGCAAAAGTTGGCAAAAGCACCGTAGATGGCGGAGTCCCACCTGAGGTGAACAAGGTCGCCATGGTGAACCCGCTGATCAATTTGTGATAAACCCAGCATCCTGTCAGGGTGTTTCTTGTATATAGTATATGTACATATATATATATATATCCATTAATATATCTATATATATATATATATAGATATAAATGTATATATATATATATATATTTAAATTTCAAAATATAAATAACATCTTAATATATATATATATATTTAACTGTAGATATTTGTATCTAAAGAAAAATATGTATATATATATATAACATGTAAATATATAAAATATATACATATATATGTAAATAAAAAACAATAAAGGCCAATATACGAAGGTAAGTACATGTATATATTCAGAAGTAAACATCAGTTAGATATCAATTAACCATCAGTTGAACATCATTCATCTATATGGCTAAAATTGTCATTCACCATCAAATGATCAGCATAAACCATGAATCAACCAGGGCTTACAGTAACTATCATTTACGCACCACACAGTATCAATTAATCATCATCTATATGAATTCTTCGTATAGATAGATAATGATGAAATGTCGGTGCACTATTGAAGGCAATAATGATTGATCAAGATTGATGATACATCCGTGCATGGTGGTGAATACCACAATAGGAAAATAAAGGGTTTGCAATCATGGTTGATAGTGGCTAAAACTGGTTCAAAAACTGCCGACAACGAAAAAAATAGATGGTTGGTACTGGCCACGGATGAAGAATGCTTCATCACAATAGCTGAGAATCTTATAAATGATCTCTATCGTATGGTTGACAATGAAATAAAAACTGGTCGGTCATAGATTCTTCATGCTCAACCATCAACAGTTTAAGCTGCTACTGTCCTCGTGTTGGTGGAGAATCTGCGCAACAAATCGCAACGCGGAAAATGCCGGTAGACAAGCTTGACAAGTCTATAGCTGGTGAAGCAGGTTAAAGTGGCGGCACGTCTTTGCTTGAGGCTGAATGTGATCAAGCTGGCCGTTGAAAGTTTGTGGTCCCAACTTTGGAGGTTTTCTGCAAACGACACGGCAAATTTCCATGCAGCACATCCGTTCCGGCCCCCGCTTAGAACGAAGACTCAATCGAGTTCTGACATCAGCCCCCACACAGCAGTGTCAAAAAAGAAAGAAATTGAAATCCGGATATACTATGATATACTGCCTTGGGGACCATATGGTAGGTATTTATATTTCCTGTGTTGTACGCAAAAAAAACAACAGTAGGTTAATAGTCGCGGGTAATGATCACCAACGACCTCTTGAACTACCACTATTAGCTTTGTCAACTAGCGTCCTAATCATTACAAACCATTGCCAACCGGCTCGTTGACAATCATGGCGAAGGAATATCAACTGTATCGCGTACCGTTATCAACCCATCGTGCAAATGTATGATGTATGTACATATATTTATTTATAGTCTATATATTCATTTCTGTATTAGCCTATTTACTTCTGTATTTACTTATCTATCTATATGTATGTAAATATTGATAGTCTATAATTCACACTTCTCTATTAATTCACTTGCATACACATCTTAAACACACATCAAACATCATCAACCATCGCTACCACATGTTGACCTGTTTCTAGCTCCTGTCCTCGTTCCCATTCACATCAAAGGACAGCACTGGATACCCGGAACGGCTCCGAATCTGTTCCTAAGGACAAGTCAGATTCATCATACGTTCACCATTCTCACCCATTCTTGGCCAATTTCAAACCACTCAAAAACCTTTATTCACCAACATATCACCATTCATTAATCCTTATTTCACCGCTACCATTGACAATCATCAACCATCAATAAATCATTGATATTCACCATCAATCAATCAATTATCCACCATCATTGTTGATACCAATCATTATACAATCATTTAGTTGACCACCATCAATCATTTAACAATCCATTAAACACCCCTATCATTCACCATGGCTTCATGCTATCCCCAAACGCCGCACCACCCGGGCCCCACCGGTGCAGGCCCAGGCTCTGGGTGACCCCCTCCCCGGCAGAGAGAGCCAGCACCACAGGCGTCCAGGACAAGGGCGCGTAGTAAATCATGGCGTTCTGCACCAGGTCCTGGTGGGTTTTTCCCATGGGGTGAACCCAGGGATGTTCCAAGGGAAACCCAGGGATTTTCCGAGGGAAACCTAGGGATTTGTAAGGAAACTTAGGGATTTATCAGGGATTATAGTGGTTAACTATCTCCAGCTATGGCGAATAATAATTCATCATTGATGCTTGATGAATATGGTTGATGGTTTGATGAATCATGATAGTTTAAGGATGGTGAATGGTGATGAAAATGTAAGGAGGGTTTATTGATGCTTTGATGTAGCGATTACCCATGAGGGTTAATGATCATTGTTGATGATGTTAATGATCATATCTATATAATGATCAGGGTTGATGATGGTGGTCAATGATCAGGGTTTGTGATCAGGGTTGCATGGTAAGGGTAAATAATAGCCACTGATGGTTACGGACACTGAAACTGTCACCAATGATTGAAGTGGTTAATGATGGATAATTAATCACTATAGTGATGTCTAGTGGTGGGAAGGAACACGTAACAACAACCCAAACAGAACGGTTTCTTGCTATTCTCGCTACTTCTATTTTGTTCAATAAGAGTGGTTATCAGTGACGCTGTAACAATGGCTAGTACTGGCTAATAGTAGGGGACAAGATTAGCCAACAACAACCGACCCTGGGGAGCAACATCTTTTTTTTTGTGGTCTCCAAAACCACAATGATTTAAACATATCATGGTTACGGTAAATCATGCTTAAGTAATGAGTCTGTACATGCTACATGGCAGTACACTATAGGTGTTTGAACATGTTAGTTTGATGTGGTATGATGGGAGATCCAGCTAGTCAACCTGTGAGTCACCACCATTGGGTCTCTTCACCACAGAGTCCAAAGCATAACCACTGCACAACTTGCTGGTTGCTGCTTCCCTTTGAATATCAGTCAATCAATCAACTCCAATCATCCCCATCAAATAGAGGAAAAACACATTCGAAAACACCAACCAGCATATAACTGTCGTCCCCAACATCAATACATTTGTGACTTGGAATCGCCGCAGGTCGCCAGAAACACCCGGCTGTCGCCGGCTTCGCCGGGTGTCTGGAGGGTAGATGGGAATGTAGTCAGCGATGAGCGACTGGATGGCATAGTACACCTCAGCAATGGACTCAGTCCTAGAACCAGTTGGGGTGGTTGAGGGGATACCCCCTTCCAGCCGTTACAGGTTGAGGGGATTCCCACTTCCGGTCTCAAACAGATACCAATAGACAAACCAGCGGGACTTTGAACACTCATGTGGCAGTGGGTCAGTTCACTCTGTACCCCTGGTTACCCTATCATTAACCCTTGTTTTCCCTATTATTATTGCTTCTTGTTCTCCATTTTCGGTTGGTTACTATTGACCCAGTTCGCCATGTGGATTTCTTCTGAATCAAACCGCAGCTCCTTGACCTTGAGTTTGATGACCCATCCAAGCTGAATGAAACGTAGGGCCGACTGTAACCACATGCCCCAGCTTTCAACATTCTGTTGGGGTCGGAGGGCTGTCCATGCATTAGGCATTCGAAAATCAAAATGCCCAAATGAAAAGCTATGCTTTTACCAAATGAATGGGGCGTTTTACTGGAAGGTAAAGCATATCTGGTTGTTTTACTTTTACTGAGTATGTTTTTGCTTAATCTCAGTGGTCTATATCACTTGTTTACATCTGGTTCATATCACGACCAAATATAGGTCGTAATTTCATGGGTTGCTTTTAGATTCCAGTAAATGGCTGTGGGTCAAAACCCCACAGTTGGTTATGATTTTGTTTTCCTTATTATTGTTGGTTATTATTCCCCATTAGTTGGTTGATCAATATTGACCTATAGCCAAATGAATCCTAAAAAGCAACCAGTGACCTGGCCAGTGACCTGGCACTTCGGCCAGCACAGAGCCATGCCATGGCGAACCCCCCGTGGCTTGGCCAAAAAACCAGGTCGACGCCAAAGAAAATGGGCACTGTAAGGAGAAACCTTCGGAGGCAGCAGCAGCAACCAATGCTGCTGATGGCGACTCAGAAACCCATCTGCGACTTCCAAAAATCCGAAGAGTTCAGATGTTGGGATTCAACCAGAACTTGGGATTCAACCAGATATGGGGATAAAACCAAGTTCAAGCATACCTTAGCATCCCAACGGATTCAACCAGACTGCTGGGGATTTTCAGCCAGATTCCGCTTTCGGATTCAAACCAACGGGAAGCCTTAACAACTTCTGGTCGAAAGAAACGAGCGGAACATCCTTCACAGAACATGAACAGCAAATCTGCCAAAGGATTTTGGACCAAAACATTGCAAATTTGTGCACCACAGTGTCATCGCTCCCTTGACATCTTGGGCTGTCTCATGACGTCTCTTCTCGGTGGCGGCATTGTTCTGACATCTCACCTCTTTTCAAGGTCATCCCATGTGTGCAATCTTGTGCTAGGCTTCTAAGCTGTTGGTTAACACGGGAGGTTCTCTTCTAAACTTCCGTTAATAAGCATCAATGTAATGTGTAAATATATATATATGTAAAACACATATATACTATGATTCTAGATGTGACATATGTAGCAGCGTAGCACCATGTCAAATGTATGTCGTCCAATGCATGGAAAGCATGAAATCCCTTAGTTACCTCCCCGGCCCATCACGTTTGCCTCCTCCAGTTGGGTGGTATGCTGACTTGGACTTGTCGTGGCCAGGATTCGGCAGCCATGGCGGAAGATGGCGATGGCTGTTTCTGACTCGAGCCCCTAACTGTTGCAGCAAATAACGAGGCTCAGCTAGATATGGCTACAGGCTATAGGTCAATATTGATCAACCAACTAAATGGGGGAGAATCGACAACAATAATATGGATCACGATGGTTAATGATAGGGGAACCAGGGGTGCAGGGTTTTGACCCGCTGCCATATACAAATCAGCGATTTATTGGGTATTCATCTGAATAACAGTAGATGTAGATGTCCAGCCAGAGAAATAACAATAGAGGCTAGATGATAGGCTGGTGGGTTATTATTTCAATATGGGTCTATCATTAGCTAACTACGAGGTAGCCAACTCTAGCATTCCAATAGCTGATAGGAGATAGTTAATAGGAAGTAAATAGCTAATAAATAATCATTCTTTCTCTCAAGATACATAGAAAACAATCTTTCATAGTATCTCGTTGTATCTCGTTATGACCCACAGCTCTTTGATAGAATAGAGCTAGTAGCTAGTTGGCAGAACACATATCAAATGGCCAATGCGATAACCAGCGAGCTTGCTGAGGGTATATCATTCACCACACAAGGGAAGGCATCAAAGGGAGTTCTTTTAAGTTGCACTTGAGTTTACTGTAGCATAACGTTAACAAACAAATATTGAAAAGCAACAGGCAGTTAATGGAATTCCATATAAACTACCTGTTGCTAAGTAGCAAAACGGTTAAGAGGTCACTGTTATACTTGAAGCCACAGGTTTTTAACCACAGTTTCAGCAATTCTAAGGTTAAAGGAACAGCTTTTTCAGCAATGTCAAGTAGCTCAGAAACTATGGTCATGAAGCTTAGCACTCGCTGGAGGTCGCCATGCTTGGAGCTAAACATGCTCCCGAAGATCTGAAGTACCTCCAAAACAGCTATGTAACTAAGCATCTATAGCTAGTTGGTGGTTGAACCACCCCTATGAAAAATATGCTTGTCAACCAACCATTTCTTCATAATTACCAGGGAAAATAGTCAATGTTTAAAACCACCAAATAAATAGTCAACGGTGTGTTACACCATTAAGTAAGGAATGCATATCCAAGCATCACTGAAATGATGGCTAGAAACAGAATACGTCCATCTCCACCAGTGGGAGATTTATGTTGACAGTAGTGGGAGATCTGTATTCACAACCCCCCATATACGGAGCTGGAAGACTTGAGGGTGGTCTATTCGAGCACATGGGATTTTCAACAACCAAACACTGTCTATCATTGTATAAATTGCTTCTGGAGAAATAACACCCACACATGCTTCTTGCCCATGGTAATAGTGGAATAGCTGTGAAAACGAACAGCAAATTCCTTTTCTTGACCAGTTTCTTATGACAGGATGGCCGACTGCCACAGAACACCAAAATCCTGCTTCGGCTTCAAAGGGTAGGTAGTAGCAACGTTCACACCATCGCAATGTTTGCCCTGCCATTGTACACTATCCATTCTTGACAGTTTTCAACCACGAATAGCCATCTTTAAGCTGATTGTGAACCATTGTACAGTATATAGCCATGGTTGACATTTTGCCATCTGTAAGCATTAGTGAGTGCTGCTTCGTCGATTCAACCACGAACGTTCTGGCCTGCCGGGTACCCGCCACCAAGTCTGTCAGCAAATCGGACGAGACTTCCTGATGGCCGGTGTGATTGATCACATCAGATTATCCATAGCCACCATAACAATCCAGCTTTTCATAGCCATTATTCATAGGGATTGATGACGCACATTTGGGTCCACCATCATAATAGGTTGATAAGTGAGGTACCTACATCATAATGTTTTTTTCAGAATCAATTGTAGGTACCTCACTTATCAACCAACATAATCGATCATATCCAACCATGAATCAACCACAATCATCAACCTTAATACGATTCAATATGCAAGCGTCAATCACAATCATGCAGCTACTTGGTGTAGGTGGATTATGATATATATATATATGTATACACACACATACACAGCGGTCAATTATTGATTTTGATATGCTGTAGTTGTTGATAGATTGACCACAGTCAATTAATCATCAATCCAGCAGCTTACCATTGCAGGGATCATACATTTACAACGTGGTAGTGGAAACAATCGGGGAATCATGAACAACCTTGATTAATGAATCATTCATCAAACACAAGCCGGCAGTCCTCTATTGTTGTTGAATGTTGCTGATATTCCTCATATTGCCATCCAGTACTATTAGTGATCAAACACAATCCAACAAACGGTTGATGAATAATCTATCCATTAAAATCCATTAAGACCAATTGAAAGTCATTGAAATCAATTAAACTCCTTTAAACTCAAGCTAACAAACCTGCAGGGTTCTGTGACCACAAACATCAACCTGACCTGCCAAGGAAAAGTGCCTGCAACTGGATCTGGGGACGTCCAGCCGTGGTGGTATGACTATGTGCGCCGCCCATTTTGTGGCACACAATTTGTGGAGGGAAAAACATGTTGGCCAGTGCTCCAGCATTATATGCAAGCCCATAGTAGATAGGCACTTCTCTGCCAAACCCTATGGAAATGCACGACCATCCCATCGAAGGACTTTGGCAGGTTGACGTGCATATACCATGATGCGCATGGACAAAACCCAGTGCCTCTCAGCAAAAAGAGGCATCGCGGATTATCGCAGCAATGAGAATGAATGGTGAAGACAATTACATTTGTACTGTGACAGAAACCAGTATTGAGTCATGGTAGTCGAACATTGCGGGATCATCATTGGTAAATAGGAAGCCGTGGAGTGGGCGCTTCTACAACCATCAACCAACTTCGTTGGGATGTTCACCAAACCATTTGTTGTTGGTTTGTTATTTTCACTCATAGCACAGGTAAAGCGTCCCATGGCCACACAGTAGTTTCTCAAGTCATAGGGGTACCCCGAAATCGTCATCATCCATAGCTTTGTAGTCATTGACATAGCTATAGTCACCAACCATAGCTTAACTGGGTCCCCAAACTGGCTTGAGAAACCCCCATGGCCACAAAAGTTCCCCATCCTTAACCATAGTTTTCCCTATGATTCCCTATGATTGTTGGTGATTCTCCCCAAGTAGTTGGTTGGTTAAGATCGACCCATAGCCATATATAGCTGGTATATCCCTCATATCCCCTATAGTTGCTAATTGTTATCCCCTATTATTAACCATTTACCAGCTAGTTAACCATTGTTGGTTGGTTGGTTGGTTGTTTGGTTGGCCACAAAACCTCTCAACTCAACCCCACTCCCCCCGAAATCGCCCTAACCGCAGCCCAGGTTCGTCCATCAACAACGATACATCGAACCTGACGGCGGCGATCGGCGGCGTCCCCGTGGCCATGGCGGCATGGCAGCCGTAGCACCCCCGGGGGCTTCCTTGGGGAGGGTATCATCAGACTTTTTTCGGAGGGCAAATCAGAAAATTATGTCACAACAAGTCGATCATCGCAAATAGTCAATGAGGAAGCAATCGAAGGATCAGTCTGGGGATGTCTGGGTTGCAAGTACTTCTGACCTGATGCTCCGATAATATTCATGCATATGTGGCCATACATGCCGGAATCACACAGTGTATTGGCACGCGTACCTTAGCCATGATTAGTCACATTCATGCTGATACTGAGGTTATACATCGATACTGTGTAGAATCTTGATATCAGCATGTTGATCGTTACCATAAGTTGCAAGGCTATGGGTCAGTTCACTCTGTACTCCTGGTTCCCCCATCAACCAGCTTGTTTTCCTTGGTAACCTGATCCCCCAGAAAGTTGTTGGTTAACTGCTTGACCCAGCTCGCCATGTGTAGCTGGCATATCCCCTATAATTGTTATTTATCACCCCCATGAAGGTTGGTCAAAACCTTGACCCAGCTCCCCATATACTAACCCTTACCCATCGCTGTTCCTACCAGCTGACCCATTCATGACGTGCTTGACGAAGCGCACGCTCCCGATGTGGAAAGTCATACCGTACGCGTGCTTCGCAAGGTAGCAGTCATGACGGTTGTTCGTTTGATGGGATGAATGGATATGAATGGTCCATTCCAATGAATGGTGATGGTTTTGTTGTGATGTTGTATAGTGGTCGCTGAAAATAACTCTGAATGAGTTTTGAGCGTACCAGTAATAACGCTTTCTATGCATGGATGGGGTGGTGTTTATATTGATGGTCCCAGCCCGTGTTTTGATTCAGCAGGCAGTTGGTTCACGCACCCTGTGAGAAAAAGAACAAACGTGATTTACCAACAGGGACCATTAGTATCCAATAGTATGATAATTACCTACTCTATTGTGTCAACAATATACGGTCATGGATTCTGTACAATAGTTCTATACAATAGCCTGGTTGGTGATTGGAATTCCTTCTTAAGAAATATGGGTCAATCAACCCACCTACCAGTACCAACATGACCGACACATCTCTGATTATTTGGCCCTGAGCAGTGGTCTTGAGGCGTATCTTTGGCTGCTTACAGTAGCTGGCAAGATGCAATCATCATCATTCGCCATCCATGCATCAGCAACCATCATCCTGGTTGGATTGTCGTGTTAACCATGATTCGAGTAGCCAACATTCACCATCATCAAGAATCATTTGCAAACCATTACTGATCACCACATAGCACTAGCAAGCATGATGAACCATAAACTGGGTCATTCACCACCATCACCATCAGCATCACCATCAGCATTGTCATCATCACCATCATCATCGTCATCATCATCATCATCTTCATCATCATCATCATCCAAAATCAATCATAATCAATCATCATTAAGCATCAACAATCAGCCATAAGCAATAGTCATGAAGCATCAAGAGCCACGATTCATCGTCATTACCCATCATCGATAATCATTGAACCCCGTGGTTGACTGTCATTACCCCTATGCTAACCATGATTAACCGTTGTTAGGGACCATGATGCACCACTATTATCCACCATTAGCCATCACATCATCTACTATATTAACCACTATCATTGACTATCATCCGTATGTTAACCATCAGTGCACCCCTATGTAAAACATCATATTAACAGTAAGCGTCATATTTTCGCGATATTGACCATTATTAATCCGATATTAACCATTGTCATCCCTATATCTACCATCATTATCCCAATGTCAACCATCATTCACCATCATTCACAATCATATCATCCCTATATCAACCGTGATTAACCCCTATGTTATGCATCATTCTCCCATCATAGTTAACCATCATTAGCCATCATATTATCCCTGGATTTACCATCATTATCCCAACGTGAACCATCATTAATCATCATTCATCATGATGTAATCCCTATATTTACCATCATTATCCCAATGTGAACCATCATAATTAATCCTCATTACTTACCGTGTAATCCCTACACCTCCCATCATTATCCCGATTCAACCATTATTAACCCTATATTAACCATGATGTAATCCCTATATTTACCATTACTAACCATCACGAAGGATTCCTGGGACATTCTCCCCCGACCTTGCTGTGGCATTCCCTTGATCAGCACACGCAGCTGCATCCTGTCCCAGCGTTAGCTGGTGAGTTGGTGGCTGAGTGGTTGATGAATGGTTAATGAGTAGTTCACTAGTTGTCAATGAGTGGTGAATGAATGGTTAGTTGGTGGTTAGTTGGGTGGTTAGTTGGGTGGTTTAACTAGTTCATTGGAGGTTAGTTTGCTGGTTAAGGAGTGGTTCATTGCTTCATTAGTGGTTAACAAATGTTTGGCTCAAACCCTTCGTCTTTGTTAAAACTGTCATCCACCCAATAGTTGCTTCACGGGTATGGATCCATATCCATTCAATGTTGTTTATTGTTGCCTATGCCTGTTAACCAATAATGAACAGCTTGCTTGACAGTTTATGGACCCACCCGCATCCACCCGCTGTATGCGAATATTCCCAAACAATGGTAAATTAACATCCCGACAAAGGATGTTGGCCCGGTTTCTTGTTCATCAGGGGGCTAGCCGACGTCTGTAAACTCACCACTATATAGCCAACATTATTGGTTTATAATGAGCTAAATGTCATTGAACAAATACCCTGATACTAAAACCAATATTTGAAATAGCCATAATTCAAAATGGCCATAATTTCAATTTTCTGGAACAATGGTTTTTTAAGGTGGCATCGGGCTTGGATTTACCCATTCTGGACACGATCAACATGCCACGAAGGGGAGTCTTGAACCAGGGTAGCCATGGCGTAATCACCCCCGGCTCCATGGTAAATGAAGAGATCAACGATGGCTTCGGAGCCATGGAACCATCACTACAGTTCACCGGACTCGAATGATACCTTGAACATCGAGAGCTTACTGCTTTGACGGAGTTCAACTCCAAACACCTGGTCAAACACATCGTGAATCAAAGAAACATATTAGTGAAATTGCGGCGCTAGGGGTTGCTTATGATCCCCTTATTAATAACCCTGTTAACCATTGTTAATGATCCCCTTGCGTATGATCCCCTTGTTAATAAACCTTACTAATTAACCATTCTCGAACCATTGTCTGAGTCTCTGATCCCCTTGCTTATGTTGCTACCAATGTTGATGATCCCCTTGTTAGTAACCCTTAATGGCTACCCCCGATTAATAAATCCCTGGTTGATTAATCGAGGGTATCCCCTAAAAGCCGACTGGTTTTCCATTAGAATGGTAACCCTCCCAGTTCATCAACCTGGGGTTTAGCTTCATCCTGGGTCAACATTACTAACAATTGTTATATGGCTGTGGGTCAAAACCCTGTACCCCTGGTTCCCCACCATTAACCAGCTTGTTTTCCCTATTATTGGTTGGTTATTATCCCCATGAAATTGGCTGGTTAACTGCTTGACCCACAGCCATATAATGATCCCCATTAGCAACTAATAACCCATAACTACCAAGCTAATAGCCCATTAGTAATATATGTCAACATTACTAACCATTGCTAATAACCCATACTAACCATTGTTAATGATCCCCTTGCTTATGATCCCTTGTTAATAACCCTTACTAACCATCGTGAATGATCCCCTTGCTATTGCTATAGTTGGTTATATGATCATTGCTAATAACTATTGCTAATAACTGTTGTCAATAACCATTGTTAATAACCATTGTGAATATCACCACTAATAACCATTACTAATAACCCCTACTAACCATTCTTACTACCAAGGGCATCCCCGATGTGGATCGCTACCCGGCCCAAGGCCCTTCCTCGCAGGCACGAAGAGCACTGGGAGCTTTGCCGAAGCACCGGGACGCGCCACAGGTCACCTGGCGGCCACGTGGCCGCAAAGCACCACGGATCTGATGGTCATGGGACCCGCGGTCCCAAGACTTTATGCCAATCATGGCGGTATTTTATATGAAACATTGGTAGGATCTTATTTTCATGATTGACTGTGGTAGGATGTTATTTTCAACTGATCATGTTCATGTTGATCATTAACAGTTCATTTATGCTAATGGTTGATGACTGTAATGGTCTTTCAACTGGTCCATTTTCAATCAGTGGTATTTTCAACAAATGACTGACTGTGGGATGTGTTATTTTCAACTGTTTTTTTTCTACCAAACTGATATAACAGATTATACTTTCAGTGGTATTTTCAGATGGCATTCAACAGTAATACCACGAACAGATTCAATCAGTGGTATTGTCAACTGCATAATCATTTTATGCCAACGGCTGTTTCATATGGCTGATATATACCACACCAACCGCTGTTTAATAGCACCACAGTAAAATGGCAGCCCCCATCACATTTATGACCGGCTAGGTCATACCACCACTCTACATCAGCATTTATTATTGTACTTCCTCATGATGTTCATCAACCACTTGTTGGTGGTTTCAACCCACCTACCAGCCGCCACCGAACATCTCCCCACCCGAGCTTCTGCTGACCGTTCCACCGGCCGTTGCCTCTCGTTGCTGTGGCCCGCAGTTGGCCCCACAACTGGACCAGGCGCCAAAGGTCCAACCACAGGAGGGGCCGATCATAGACCTGCGAAGCTGCAACAGGAAGGACAGGTCACTTGGGCTGAAACACTTCAGTGAACAGCATGCAGTATGAAGGTCAATAACCATATGTATAGATATACCCTTACAAGCCTTCTAAATAACATATATAAAAATACATGCATACACTAATCCGTGTTTATACATACGTACAGTCTGTGTATATATATATAGTTCAAATATGTATGTGATATAGTCCAAATATGTATATGTAGTTCAAATATGTATATATAGTTCAAATATGTATATATTGTTCAAATATATATATATATATAAAATTAAATGCACATACTGAAATGTACATATAAATCAATATGTATAGAATTTCGAAACATATCAATACTGGAACAGTCATTGGTAGACCCTGATCAATATAGCATGATTCAATGTTGTAACGTGGAATCAAACGGTGTACGATGATGCAAGATGATGCAAGTCATGTATTTGTATCCTTTAGGGTGAAAGCAGCAACAAATGCAGCTGGCTGATCCGAGGTAGTTGCTGCTCCGCTGCCGGCGGGTCTGGTCTAATGTCCGATCCGTTTCCTGATATTTTGGAATATGTAAATCTAAGGAAAATTGTCACTAACAGCAGCAATCATCGACGATTGTAATGATTGTATGTGTTTGAATAATCAAGCATTGTTGACCATTTTCAAACAAGTTTTGAACCTTTTAAGCATTGCCCGCTGCAGACTGTCTTTTGAGTACACTAGTTGGTGAACATGAATGTACTTGAAAGTTGCAAGTATGTCGCCGCCTAGAGTCTGCTCATTCCAGCGGGTTCTGTCCTATGTGGTTGGCGCTTTCAACCCCTATGTTAATGATTCTTAGTGAAAACAAAAATGTTTAGAACCACCAACCAGATGCATTTACCATAGTTATCCATCCCTCAGCCACCATTCTCAACCACGATTATCAACTATGGCTGTTAGACTAATCAACAGGGGTGTTATCAACTATGGCTGTTATCAACTATGGCTGTTATCAACCACCATTATCAACCACCATTCAGGGGTTCGTCAAGATACTGTGTGTCTTCCCACTTGCTCCACTTGCCCCACAGCACCTCACAGAATCGCAGCTCTGCTGATCCGCAGGGCGACTTAGAAGGGCACAAAGCTCCGCACCACCGCCTAGCGCAGCACAGTGAAGAGGTGTAATGTTGACCCCTTTGGCTTCATAAATTCGATCCATAGGTCTTTTAGTGATTAATGAGGGTTATAAACATTGATAGTAAGGGGATAATGACCAACACTCAAGGTTCATTCCATAGATTTGTAAATTGGTGAGGCCACCATTTTCATTGGAAACCAGGGCTTTTGAGGAAAATTCCCTGCTAACCAACCTGGAGTTTATTAATCGGGGGTTCACAAGCAACCACTGAACGGTGACTAGCGATGGATAATGATGGTGAAGCGTTAACATCAAACTTATCATAGTAGCTGAAAAAAAACCGAAAATCGGAGTAGGTCATCATCATTCACCACCTGATTGTCCGATTTCATGCCAATCAAAGTCTGGTTGGTGGTTTCAACCCCGCAAAAACAATATTTGTCAATCAACCAACCATTGGTTGATTGACAAATAACAACCACCAACTTGGTTGGTTGTTTAACAACTACAAGTTGGTGGTTAATAGTAGAGAAAATAAAACATGTCAATCAACCACCAACTTGTAGTTGTTAAACCATTGTTGGAGTTGCTATCCCGTATTCTTGTATTGAATAAACCCCTATTGTTTGAAACCACCAAGCAGTAATACAGTTTCACCATTCTTAGCTGGTTAAAATCCCCTATAGTTAACCATGATCAATGGAGTTGTAATTACCTGGTTGAAACCACCAACATCCACCCACCAGATGTTCATCATCAACTGTTAGTTCTTGCTTACCAACCATTTACGAACAAATCATTCACCATCATTATCTGATTTCCTGGCGATCAAAGTTCATCATTCACCATGATCCATCATCTATGATGATATTGTTCTGGTTATAATCCCCTAGAGTTTCACCACAATTACCTGGTTATAATTACCAACCAGAAGTTCACCCATTCACAAAGTTCAAAGTTCATTCACCATCTGATTTCTTGCGACTCACCAACCATTTACCAACCATTTATCAACTGTTGGTAAAGATTTACCAACCATCATCAATTGTTGGTTATTGCTAACCAACCATTCACCAACCATTCATTCATTTATCAACCATTTGCCAACCATTCATCACCGTTCACCATTACAATCTGGTTACCGACCATTTACCAACCATTTACCATCATCAACTGTTAGTAAACGATCCTTACCATCATTGAACTAACCAACCATCATGGTGGTTGATAACAGCCATAGTTGATAACACCCCGAATGATTAGTCTAACAGCCATAGTTCAAAGTTCATTCACCATTCATTTCAACCATTTACCAACCATTTAATTACCTAACACCCATCCCCACCAACCAAAAGTTACCAACCAAAAGTTCCTCCGCAGCACCGTTCCGCATCGCGATCGCCCCACCTGAACAGCTCACGGAGCGGCTCCGCAGGCCCAGCCCGCAGCCGTCGCTGCAGTTGGACCAGCTGCCGCCCAACCAACGGCAGCCGCTGGTGTCGAAACAGACCTGGGGATGCACAACGGCGAACCTGGGGGCATCCCCAGGGAGGTGATGGGTTGGATGATGACTTCATGGGAAGTTGATGGGTTGATGGTTGAGTCGGAATGGAATTGATGAATGGTAAGTTCATGGTTGATGATTGGTAAGTTGGCACCATGATCGGTGAAGTTAGTTGATGGTTGGAGGAATTGATGGATGGTCAGTTGGTGGGTTGATGCTTGGTGAATGGTGAGTTCATGGTGAAGTTATCGTAAATGAGTTGGTAGTTGATGGATGTTCGTGGTACAGAAACTGGCGCTCACCTGATGATTGATGTGAGAAGGGTTGGCTTTTGATTCGTTGATGGTCAATCACTGGTGAATGAGTCCATGGTTTGCACGCAGGTTAACTACCGGTTAACTTCTATGTATTTAGTCCGGCATGACTATTTTTGTATATACACGTCATTTGCAATAGAAATACTTTTAGGGGACTCCTCCATCCATTACGCTTGGTATATTCCCTATTTTGTTGCTTATGATTTCCTTGTTCATAACCATTGTCCGTTCATCTGTGCGCTCACCATTGTCAACCATGATTTACCCGTTTTGCCCGTACGTAGTGCAACTCGAAGGAGATTGCTGTACACCGTCCCTACGGAGTGTGAACGATGAATGACTGGGTAGCAAACGCTTGTTCACCATGATTCGCCCAATTCTTCATTGCTTAACACTCATTTGGGTTGGCATAACCATTACCATGACAGGTTAGCAAATATTCATGGGTAGCAAATGATTGTTCACCATGATTTGCCCGCATAAACGTGCATAAACCCTCCATTTGTTGGGTCTCCCTATGGCCAACCCCCCACGGCCTGCTCTGTTGCCGGGCTCTCGCCGCAGCTCGACACGTGCGTGCCTTGGGGAGGCGACAACGACACGAAATGGACCCTGGAAGCAGCCCAGCATCCAGTTGCGTCCCCAAATAGTTGATAAGTTGAGTAGTTAAAGGGATTTTTTTTTGATAAGTTGATAAGTTGATAAGTTGAGTAGTCAATAAGCAACTGGATGCATGTTAAGTTGGTAGTTAAGTAGTTGCATGTTGGTTGCATCCCCACTTATTAACTACCCAAATAAGTTAATAGGTGGGTAGTTAATAAGTTCAAGTAGGTAACTACCATTTTGGTAACCATAGTAATAAGTCAACTACCATACTATCATACAATCATACCCTATTATCATACCCAACCACCATGGTTTCATAAATGCTAGTTCAACAAGGGGATGGAGAAATCCATGGTGGTTGGGTTAGTAATAAGTCAACCAACATCAACCACCCTGGAAGTTTCATCCAAGCATGGTTGGATAGTTGGTTGCATTAGCATGGTAACTAACTACCAATGTAACTATGGTCACCCAACCACCCTTGTTGCATCCCCACATATCAGATACAATGGTAGTCACATGCAACAAGGGTGGTTGGGTAGCCATACTTTCACCATCCCCAAATATCAGCAACGATGCTTGGATAGTAGCAACAAGGTGAGCCGGGAACAGCAAGGAATCCACTTTGGACCAACATGAACAAAACTTTGGACCAACATGAACAAAACAATTTATATGACTATAAATAGCTGTCCGTATCTAAACGCTAGCATTTGCAGGTACAAATGGACTCCCTCCTTGGCCTCTTTGGTTAATTGGTTGGTTTCGTTGCTTGGTTCGTTGGTTCGTTGGTGGATCCGTAGGTACCCTGAAACCCACCGGGCACCATCCCTTGGGACGCCAGGGCACACTGGACGGAGCGCTCCTGCCGCCCCTGACCGCAAGTCGTGGAGCAGGGCGACCAGGCGCCGAATGTCCACTGGTCACAGGCCGTGGAGCTGCAAAGCTCCGTGTCCGCGGGTCTGCGCAGGGGTCAGTGACTTGGATCATCCCAGTGAGTCAGTGGTGAACCCTGGGAGCTGAGGTATCTTTGAGTCACTTGGATGATCATCGCAGTTTGTGAGTGGTGAACCTTTAGTGGGTTATACCATGGTCCATGTCGATGGTGGTACCCCCTGGTAGCGTATCCTCAGCGTCATTGACCAAGCAGCGTCCTGGGGATACATCGTGGCCATGGATAAACCAATTTCACATTTTCACATAAAGGACATCGTCATTTTTTTTATGTGATGTGCTAAAATTGAGAGGTATTTTTGGTAGGTACAGCCTGAAACAGGCTCTAAGATCAAAAAGGCAATTTCAAAGCGAAAACACATGTTTGGAGCAATTGTTTTGCTCAACGAAAAAGGATTTAGAGAGAATAAACAACTATTTGAAAGTGAAAATCACGGTAGAACAACATAAAAACCAAGTAAAACAAAGAGTGAAATTAGAAATTTCCAAGTGAAAAATGGTTTAAAGTGCAAAGCAAGTGAAAGCAGGTCAAAACAGTGAAACAAAATGAATTAAAGTGGAAAACAGCATGACCATCTAACCCCGATTAACCACCATAATCTGGTTGGTGGTTGTAACCCGTCTAAAAAACATGAGTCAACCAACCAACCTTTTGTTAAGACATAAAAGTGGGAACAATAAAAATGCTTCAAACAACCAACCACTAGTTGTTCAAGCCTGATTAGTGGGTTATAATTCCGCTATACTTCACCAGTATCAATGGTTATGACCATTATTAACCATAGTTGACCATGGCTTACCACCATAGTTAACCATGGCTATCATTAAACATTATCAATGGTTGTAATGACTATAACAACTATTAACCATAGTTGACCATGACTTCCCCGCTCAATTCTTAGCCACACCAACCCACCTGTGTCTCCCTGCCTGGTGGACACGTTGCAGTGCTGCACATCACCGGAGGAGCAAAGCACCGATCGGTGCCGCGTACCGTTGCCGCAGTGGCTGGAGCCTTGAACCAGCGACCAGGCGATTGAGGAGGCTATGGTTACGCGCGGGTCATCTAACCAGTTAATTATAATCAATCATGGCTATTGTTAATTAATTAATCAATGGTTAATTAACTATTTACTATGACTAGTCAATTAATAGTTAATCAATAGTTGATCAATCATTATAATCATGGCTATTGTTAGTTCATAGTTGATCAAGTAACCATTGATTACTAATAATTAATGCCAGTTACCAATTATAATAATTAATAATTAGTGCCAGTTGATTACAATAACCAGGATTAACAATTGATTAACAATAGATTACCAGTTAACTGATAATAATTATGGCTATTGTTAATTAATCCTGGTTATTTGATTAACAATAGCCATTATAATAGATAATCATGGCTAGTTATAATCATAGTTAATATTGGCTAGTTATCATGTAATATTATGATAGTTAACAATAGTCTAACAATAGGCCATTATAATCATGGTTATTGTTAATTAATAGTTGATCAATCAACCAGGCGAAACTACCAATGAACTTCTAACATAGCCATGGAAAATTACTATAATATGTTGCAATGAAACCCTGGCAAACACCTCATAAATGGTGGATTGTGCATTGCCAGGTGAGTTTACAAGAGGGTATATCATTGTACCCGTCATTATACCTACAATAGGATTGCTAGATAAACCACGTATAGCTATATAAACCGTAAACATCCATAAACCATATATCCATAACACTTCTTGTTGGTGGAAATCCCTCATTAATTGGTTGGTTAATATTGACCCATAGCCATGTTCCTGTGGGTCTTCACATCCGAAACATGAACCGTGACTCGTCTGTTGGGAACAAGCAGCGGATCCATTTGGTCGGGGGAAGAGCGCTGGAGGAGGAGAAGGGGCGGTGGGATACGACCAACAAACAGAAAACCCACAGTTCAATGTGGAGAAATGATATAGTAGTAGTAATTATAAGGTGTAATTATAGAGGTAATTAAAAATATTTTCTCCACATAGTAGTAATTATAGGGGTAATTGTAATAATCAGAATAATCATAATTGAGTAATAAACATAATAGTGGTAATTGTAATAGTCATAATAATCATAATAGTATCAGTAATAGAAATAATCATAGTAGTAATAATAGTAATAATGTGGGGAAACAAACATCTGTCTTTCCCAAACCTCAAAAAAACCTTCCCCCCGGAAAAAAAATAAAAACATCTGTCTTTCGCCCCCATCATCCAGTTCCCTTGCTGCCACCGGGCTGGCACTCGACATCTACCAACAACTGACCCCTGAACGCAAATTTCAATTCAACGGATTTCAATTCAACGGCTTTCACCCGTCAAAAGCCCAGCAGAAGTCGTCCACCAGCATGATCAGCTTGCATGGCTCGCACATGTGTAAGCACAAGCCCGAGTCCACCTCCAGAGTGCGGTTCTCCATTGACAAAGTACGGTGAAGCCAAGAAGCGAACTGTGACACTCTCACGACGAAACGCTCTTCTCAGTGACGATAGTTTATGCTAGCCTTACGGTCATGCTATCCCCCTGCCTAACTCAAATATACAACCACCCTCAAATATACATTACTTAGGGGAGGGGGATGTCATACTAGCCTTGCTGGTCATAGGTATCAAAAGGTAAAGGGTATACCCATCATGAGTTATTTCCATCTCCCACTTCAAATATAGCCATAGCCATCATCATAAATTCAGAACAACAGCTAACCGCCATCCAAGTATAATCATAAGCACCATGTGGTGGTTTTTGAATAAAGGGCTACCCCGAAATCACCCAGTTTATTCACCACTTAGAGGTAAACCAACCTTTTTTCGGGTACCCCAAGTCCTGGCTGGGTCGAAACCAGCATATAGTTGGTATGTCCCCTAATCTTGTTGGCGACTAACCCCGATTATATATTAACCATTAATCAAACATTGACCATCGTTGGTGATTCACCCAAATCATTTCCCATTACTTATGCTTATAACCCCTCTAGTTAACCATTATCAACGGTCATGACCACCATGAACATCCATTAACCATAGCGATTTGGCAGTGGGTCAAAACCTTGTACCCCTGGTTCCCTCATCATTAAGCATCCATTAACCACCACGGCATGTCACGGCCATGGCCATGGCCGGTCATGGCCCCCTTCCACCGCTGGGTCGCCCCTTCGCCAGGTCACAGCTGCTCCAGTCGCCCAGCTGCCAGGAACAGCCGAAGGTCCCGAGGCAGCTCTGGACCGCGGGCGGTTGACCGGGGCCGCAGTCCGAGTCAAGGCCACCTGGGGAACTGCTGGGAGCTGCTGGGAGCAGGTGCCACCGGGGGCCCTGGGTTGAGCCCTTGGGTGGTTGGGGCTGGGCTGGGGTGCTTGGGTTGGTCATGGTTGAATGATGCCATAGTAAGAATTCAGGATGAAGGAATGCCATCAAGTGGATGTGAAACAGTTTGGAGATGGTTGGATGAGGTGGACTTCGAAAATTTTGGATATCTTTGGATGGTAGATGATGGTAGCAAGAAAACCTCGGCAGCCGCTTTTCACCAGCCTCAGAGGCATCGCCACTGCACGAGGTACAAGGTCGCCCCTCAATCTTCATGCAGGTCTCTGGCAACCCCCACGATGTTAACCAAGGGATGACTATATTCTGAGGGATGGTTCACCATCATCATGGTTGATACAATAGCCCCTGATGCTTGATGATGCTTGACGATCATTGCAAACGCATACCAAAACTATTCACAACAATTTATCATTCAAGCAGCGACACTTCAGAACAAGCATGCCTGCTTGGTCCGCTGTGCCCAACCAGGGGCAGAGATCCCCACATGAGGATGGCAAAATCAACTGGTGGATCTGGCGGCCATGTAAAGCCTTGAAATGCGGCATGGTCATGCCACCCCAGGCGCGCAAAAGTCGCCGAAAATCCTAAAGCTATGAAAGCTATGAGTGATCCGCACCCCTCAGGCCGTCTCGTTCCGTGGCTTCCGGACGAAATCATCCTCATCCACAGGGCCAAAAACAGTGGTCTTGTTCTTGTCCTGCAACTCAATGCCTCAGCCATCAGAAAAATGTAGCCACCCAAGGTTCTGAACCTCATTATCTCAGTCAAAAAAGTCAAAAAACATGTTTTTTTTTCAGAGATTCACCGCAATTGCACCTCAATTGGTCCGTCCAACAGCCTGAAAAAAACAATGAACGGCTGTGAATTTGTCAAAGTGGAAACCCACATTTTTTGAAAAGAAACCACCAGTCGCACAGCAGGATCAACAATGACAATGCTGTCCCAAACTGGTGCCAAAGTTGCAGTAGGGATTGCCTTTATCCCACAAGCGCAAGATCTTCCCTTTCTTCCAGATGCCTTGCTTTCCAACACAGGCCTCAACTTCATCGCCGACTTTGAACCGAAGCTCACCCTCCACCTGCGGAGAGGGGGCTCGCCACCGTTACAACCACGAGGAGGTCACGACTATAGCCCCTGATGATCCAACCATCACGGGGCCCCTCACTTGGGGACTGCTTGGCCAACCACGACTGAGATGGGAGCTGAGCCATGAGGCTGTGGGTCAAAACCCTGTACCCCTGGTTCCCCTATCATTACCCATTGTTTTGCCTTATTATTGTTGGTTATTATACCCCATATTGGTTAGTTAATATTGACCCATAGCCATGAAAAATCTGAAGCCCAGCTGCAGCTCGCACCTTGCACGCCTTGACCTGATCCAGCAACTTCTCCTTTTCCAAGTTTCGCCCGATGAACACGAAGCGACACTCGCGGGGTTCGTCGGGACGCCACAAGTTGTCGCTGAAGCCTCCTGAAGCCACAGCAGGGTGTTGCTCCAGAATAGAGAATCCCCAAATGTTCTAAGATTGGCCATTTATATAATAAACCATCCATTTAGGGGGTCCCCTATTTGGAGAGACCACCACATCTTTTGGGTCTGCCGATGTCTCCCCTAGAGCATTACAAAAGTATGACTACCCGGGGTCGATCAAATCACGTTGAAAATGACTAGGATTTAGGGCACAGAAATCAAATATCGGAAGACCATATTGGATTTATTGGGATGGCAAACATCGCCGCTTCGGCATCGCCACCGGGCCGGGTCCAAATTTTGGCGAACGGGGACCGATCCAATCTTGGATTCCTGCGAAGAGCATGTGCACGCCCTGAAACACGAACTTGCGGTCCATGCCCTTCACGGCCAACACGCCTGGAAAATGACCGCCAAAAGGTCATAGAGATGATATCCTCGTACTGATGTGTGTGTGTGCGTATGATATGTGCATGTATCTCTATATCTAGATATATAAATGAAAAACACAGTTATATATACATATATATATATATATGTGGGTACATGCATACCATGACATTACATTACATTAGACTAGATTGCATTAAATTGTAAAACATTACCATACCATCACCATTACAAGCACCATTGCCATTCCCGTTGCCACACCATACAGCGCACTCTACCGTACCGCACAGTACCATACCATACCCTACCGCACGGTACCATACGATACCATATTGCACAGTACCATATTGTACACATAATACCAGTAGTACATAGTAGTACCGCAGTTGCAAGTCGGAAGTTTCCAAGTTCCAAGAGAAAAACTGATAGCACACGTGAGTGCTTGTAATGCATGATTGCGGAAGGGACCCCATGACAGAAGAAAAAATGTGGTAGAACTTCGTCCATGTATCTACCAACCTATTTAATCAATTGTTTGTCTACCCATCTGGCTATATATCTATCTATCCATCTATCAATCAGTCTATCTATCCATCGTAGCTATCTATACGACTATCTATCTACCTACCTACCTACCTGCCTTTGTATCTATCGAACTGTGTGTCTACCTATCTTTCTATCTATATAATTCTATCTAATTTAATCTAATGCTGTCTAATTCTATCTATATCTACCTCTATCTATCTATATCTATCTCTCTCTATCTATATCTATCTGTATCTATATCTATCTATTTCTCTCTATCTATACCTATCTCTATCTATCTATATCTATCTCTATCTATCTAGATCTATCTCTATCTCTCTAAATCTATCTCTATCTATATCATCTAAATATATTTCTATCTGTATCTATATCAATCAGTTCTAAATCTATTTCTATCTATGTATCTAGATCTATCCAGATGTATCTTAATATTTGTATCTATCTCTATCTATCTATATCTATCTATATCTAAATCTATTTTTATCTATGGCTCTAGATCTATCTAGATCTATATCTATATCTGTCTATATCTATATCTTTATCTATCTATCGATCCATCTATCCATCTATTTATCTATCTATCTATCTGTCTATCTATCTGTCTATCTATCTATCTATCTATCTATCTATCTATTCATCTATATCTACAAATATAAATATAAATATATATATATATTACTTAGCTTGGCTACCTATCTGACACGCTATCTACCTGTCTGTCTATACATATCAACTCTCTTTCTTTGCCGTCTATCTGTTTGTACCTGTTTGCGTATCTTTCTGTCCATCTGTTTTATCTATCTTCTTATCGGCCTGACATCCAACAATACTACGAAATCACAGGCCATGGCACCCGGCGCTAAGCCTACGGAGCCCTCTGGACGCACAAACATCGCGTTTCACCTGCGTGCATCATCTCTGTACCATTGCTGCGCCAAAGTTGGAAGTTTGACTGCCAAACTTTGTTTCAACATGTACACATGTTGTGCAAAATATTTTAACCACACCGGGATATATAATATACATTTTTTCTTTGACCAAATAAATTGTCTGTGCTTATTTTCAAATAAACATGTCAACATATGTATCGGAATATATTGAGATCAACATATGTATCGAAACAATGTACATAAACATAGATAATATGTATATGTAAATGTATGTGCATGAGTGCAAATAATTTCGTAGATATTGCCTTCGTTGATATCATGCAACAACACAGCTATAGTCTAATTGTTATTAGATGATACTCATGTTATAACTATAGTTTAACTATGTTCTTGCAACCAGCATATATTATGTATGTTATTGGCTAATTATATATCACATATAAAATCTACAATATATAATATAGATTCTATGTTGGATGTCAACACATCATATTTCTTATATTGAACATCAAAATATACATGCAATATATCACATATCAAATACATTCAAATACATGTATTACTTATGTTGAATATCAAATAGTACATGAGACGTTTTTTAACATAATATATCACATATAATTAGATAACATAAACCAGGATAACGGAAATCATTCTTGGCAAATACTTGTTCAAAGCGATAGCAAGACTATGAAGCAACGGCCCAAAGGTTCATCCACGGCCCACTGGGTCGCCAATAGACACGGTTCAAGAGATTCCAGAGAGAAGGCGCCAGTGCACCTACATCATCTACCATATGGTTAGAACACCCCTGGTAGCTCCAACGGGCTCCCCCTTTAAAGGGATATGAGGATACCCTGGCTCCTGGCCTCGCTCCCTCCCAACCACCAGCCAGTGATAGTCCATTTAAGTGGATACCATCCATGTCTGGGGCCAATCAACCGCCAATGGCTGCAAACCCCCACCTTTGTAGCGGAAGAGATCCACTCCCTTGGCTGTAATGATATCCTCAACCCACATCTGCAGCAGATGCACATTGAGTTCTCCCTCGAACTTACAGCTGCAACTGGAAACGGTGAGGTCATGCTGGTGCTCTCCCTCAGTATCCAGGAATTCTGGATCCATCTTCAGCACTCGATCCAGGCTGAAGGCATCCAGCTTCAACAGGTTCTTGGGATCCACCGCACTGTTCTGACACCGGAAAATGGGCACCTGCCGCAGCAAGTTCTCTGGCTAGCCATGGCTCAAGTCATAACAACGCACACAAGTGGTCATACTTCGTGGGAAATCATCCATGGGTGATCCATCATTTTGAGCATCGGGCGAATGGACAGATTTTGATTCATCACCCTGATTCAAGCATCATGGGTCACCATATCATCAAACTGTAACAACCATTCTTGCTCGCGAGTGGTGCCATGGGATGTCACTGGCTGTACCGGTTCATGACAGCCGCCCCGGTCGCCCACCCGCCCAGCTCCAAACCTCCGAGTTGATATTCCGAATCTTCCCTTCGATCTTTTCCAGTTCGGCTTCCTCCACCAGATCCACCTTGTTCAGCAGCACGCGGTCTGCAAAAGCCACCTGTTGGCTGTCAACTGGCTCGAGGCTCTGACAGTTCCAGTGCGTGCAGGAAAAAACGGCACTAGAATCAATCGTCAACTATAGTGCGTTATTGGTACATCCGAGTCATTCGATAATATGTATGAAATTATCAACCAATGACTATTGATTCTTGGTGAATCAACAACCAGATTAAACAAACATGTCTTGGCTGGTGCTAGGCAATGACTACGACTCATTGTCTAATGAATGGATGGTATTTGGCAGCATTCAAGACCAGTTGCTCACTTAGTGGATGACACACAATTATCAAACATGGAAACAAAACAAGACGATTTGTTGTTGATGAAGGAGGTTTGCTAAAACCGATGCTGTTGTGCGGGGTCACAATGGACAAACGCATGGTCGCAAGCAATCATGACATAGAGGCTGATCATGTACAATGGGTATTGCTACACGGCATTTCAAGGACATGGTACGACGAGCGAATCATAAATGACATGGTTTCAGTGTGTATCATACTCTAAACAATGAAACCAAATGCCTCAAGATACCAAATGCCCCCAGATACCAAATGCCTCAAGATACCAAGTGCCCTGGGATGCCCTGGGTATAGAACTCTACGGCAAATGGGTCAAAAAACTCAGGTAGTCAGCGCCAGTGAAGTTTGTGATCCACTGAATCTGCTACTGAATCTGCTGCACTGATATGGTTGTGGGTTCACCCTGGTACCTTCGGTTTTGCATCAAAGGTGGAAGTTCTTGGCGGAACCCCTTCACTGGGAGCTCAACGGAGTGAGTGCCTTGTAAAGAACCCCAGAGACCGATCAACCGCACCATATTTATTACGGCTGAGTCGGGATTCGATTGTCAGAGCATAACAATAACAATGCTAATGATAATTCATAACAACAATAATGATAACAACAATAACGATACACACAATATTGACAGTAAAAACAATAGCATATACCAACAATGACAATACCACCTATGTTGGTATTCAATAAACATATACATATATAATCATATATACCAATGCCAATAATGATCGATGACTACACCACATGTTGTTCAACACCTTGACCAAAGGTCGTCGTTTTGCCCATCCTAAGCCAGCTACCATCGGCTTGCCCTGCCCATCGGCTTGACCTGCAAAATTGTTTCGAAACAAGTGCCAGCATCAATGGAAAATATTGTGAGATACAAATTCGGTATGTTAGAGATATTATGGAGGTTATTATATGGCATCATATCACATATCTATCTAATCTAATCTAATCTAATGTAATCGAATCGAATCCAATCTGATCTAATGTGATCTAATCTAAGCTAATCTAATCGAATCGAATCGAACCTAATCTAATCTGATCTGATCGAATCTAATCTAATCCAATCTAATCTAATCAATCTATCTACCTAGCTAGCTATCTATTTATATTTTTTCTTTGCTAGCTATCTATTTATATTTTTTCTTTGTCTAATCTATCTACCTTTCTATCTATCCACCTAGGAGAAACATGGTGTTTGGTTGGCCGTTTGATGATTGAATTGCTGCGCACAAAGTCAGGAACGATCACACCTTGGAATACGCCGTAGAACATCTGAGCAATTAAAAACAAAAACAAGCAGCAAGCCTCGACGAACAAATTGAAAATCCATATAGTAATCATGAGGAATCCAGAATCAATCTTTCAGCATAAATCAAAATCATCAGAACTCATGGTCAGCAATAAACATTCATGTACCCATCTGTCTGTGAATCAATACCGAATATCGCCGAATATCACCACAATAGGGCAGGTCAAGATTCAACTCGGCCGACTTTCCTGGCCAACCATGTTTGGGACAGCACAGTTTCAGCCATGTCCCCAGTGCGACCTGTTCCACTGCCTCATTCTCCACTCCTTCAGGCTTCTCTTCTTCCAAATGTTGGAGAATGTGCTTAGCATCCACCTCACTGCATGGCCATCTTTTGTGGCAAGTTTTGGAGGGCGCATCATTTTTGAGTTTCAGCATATAATCATTGCACGTGAGGTGCATATCTTCACAAGTATACATATCAATATAGATGTTAAAACAATAACATGTACTAAGTACCTGTACACTTATTTGTAAATGCATATCATATGTACATTTACACTGTCGTGAGTAATATATGTGCACTGTAAGCAAATACATATTGCAACTATGGCCGAGCCTGCCAAATTGGCGGCTTATTAATATGGATCCAAGATGACTTGCCGGAAAATGATCAATTTTTGAGGCCTGATACTTCTGCGGCTTTTTCCATCAGGTGGAAACACAAAATTTAGAAGATACTTTTGATACGTAGGTCAAAATAAACCACCCAATCTTTGCAAGTTGCCAGAATGCGCAGCAACCCATAGTTCTTCAATCGGTTTACCTGTTCGCATGATTTTCTCTGTCATATCCCATGCTGGCAAAACAATGCACATTATTCAGCAGGGTATATGCAACTGGGTCTCATCACGTTATCGGTTGAACAAAGATATTAGCAGTATTCATGATACCCCGGTGCGCCTATGTAAAACCATCCGATATGTGCCAACTATCATGGCTTGACTATCATTTTGAATAAACATTCATCTACCATGATGCCTCAAGTGGTCATTTTGTTGTTGAAGAAGCCTTCATCTCCTCCTCATGTGGTCAAGGCACCACAGTGCAAATCCCATCCAACTTGTACATCTTCTGAATCTCATCATCCACAAAGAAGGTCTGCGCCACTGGTGCAGGATCAGCCAAACCTGTGGTCTCGATGATGACGCCGTCAAACCTGTCGATCTTCTGGTGCATCCTGAGTTCAGTGCGAATGACTGGTTGAGATGGTGGTTTCTCAAAATTTAGGGGACCCAAAAAATGGTTGGTTCAATCTTCAGTTGAATTACTATAAATGGTTACTAGTGGATGACTGGGGGGGTACCCCTATTTTGAAAAGCACCCAGATTGTGAATAATTGTCCACAAATTCACATGACGTGTATCTTTCTTTACGTGTGCACATCTAAATGTGTCCAGGGATACATTCAGTTCGTTTGCACCATTGTACCATGTCTAACCATAGAATATGTACACAAAAAATGCACCTATCTATACTACACCCATGCAAATGTAGACATATGAATAGAGCAAAGCAAATCCAAAAACTGAATAATAAACTACCTATGAATAAAGCCACTTGGACTTTCCTGGGATGTCTTTGAGACGTTTTAGATCAGTATTGCTCAATGATTGGCTTTATCATTTAGGAACAATACAACTCACAAAAGCATCCAACATATGAAACATGAGTTTGGCATTGCTACAGTACATGACTATCCCAATCATTTGGGCATTGAAAACACCATCCGTACTGTATTTCTCATGGGTGGTCATTACATGTTTATACCAAGTATTTGTGGCAAAGTCAACGCACCTCGTTTTTGTGTAAACCACATCATCTTTACCCTGTTCTCTACGATGGGTGTACTGCAGGTGAACATATGTCCACACAAGACATCTGGACAAATGATGTGTCATGTCTGTCATGTTGATAATTTACAGTCCTGCCAAGGTTGCGCATAAGCATTGTCAAAAAGGATTGCTGCAAGTCGTATTTACATCAGAGCAGGCAATTCCACTGACAATCTAGTCGAATCACACGGATTGTGGCATTGATTTACCTTGTAAATCCACTGGGTTTTATTGGATGACCATTCCAGAATCGGTCATCGTGAGAATCAGCACGGTTTTTGGTCACCTGGCTCCTATGGTGGCGTCGGACTGATACCTGGGTCCTCCAGTCTAACAAGATTGATCTGGAAAATCCGAGAAAATCCATCACCGGGAAAATCATCTACCATAAGTGGGCTTTCCACATCAAATTCAGCCACCAAGCATCTTCTTCAATGTTTTCACCAAATCTCCTCTGACCGTGCAGCAAATGCAACCATTCATGACTTCAATCATCTCCTCCTCAGTCTGCTCCACAATGACCTTCTCATCCACTCCAACTTCACCGAATTCGTTCTCAATGATGGCCTGAAGCCCAAGGGTGAGATGTGACAAGGGCTTGTGATTTCTACATGAGTTTTTTTGACAGCTTTGCAGACAGTATCAGAAAGTTACTTTCTAACCGGAATCTGTTGAGGTGGAAAGCGAATTGGCTAATTGGTTCCAATGTTTCAGATAGTTTTTATTGACTAGTCACCTGTTTGACGAACAAGTAGCGTCGCGTGTTTCCCAATTCTTCTCCCTGCAACTTCAGACATAGACAAAACACTTGCCCTCAGAGCGTCCGAAGCCTGGACCGGCCAAAATCATGAATCAAAAATCACCTGTCCTAACCCATTACTCTCAGCTCTTCCCATCTTGCTTGGCACCCATCCAAATTTGCTTTGCATTAGCCACACTAAGCTCTTCCCATCTTGCTTGGCATCCATCCAAGTCATCATCCAAATCTGCCCATCCCAGTTATTGTTGGTGGAAATCCCTCATTAGTTGGTTGATTAATATTGACCCATAGCCAAATCTGCCCATCCCAGTGGCAAACTTCATGCCATGGTCCGGCGACTTCAGGATGTGGTTCAGCAAGGTGGTCTTGCCTGAGCCCAGGAAACCCGTGAGCACCGTGACCGGCACCCGGCCATCTCTGGGGCGAACGTTTCGCTCGGAGCCGTCGGCCATGACGAGAGAAAGCTGCGGAGAGCCGCTGACGCTGAGCAAAAGCTGCGGTGCCACCGGGCGAACATCACCGGCATGGCCCTGCTCGGTCCCTGCTAGGAGGAACAAAGGTTGCGCAAGCACCAACGGGTGGGAAGACTTGGCTATAAATGTTCATCACTATTATCATCTATTGATCCTATGGGTATTATGGTTAGCATATGCAAAAGAACCGTGTTTTGCGCTTACTTTGCTTACTACAGGGACCTCATCTAGAACTAGATTTAGGTTTGCTTTTCCAAGCATATGGAGAAATGCAAGAAATATCCATATCAAAGTACAGATGAGGCACTGGGTCAAAACCCCGGTGCCATAGTGAACAATCCGAAGATGAACCGAATAGTCTTTGTTGGGATGTTCACCCAGATCCATATATGAATGATCACCAAATTCAACAGTCCTGCTATGTCCTGCTCAAATATGTGTTTTTGCAGGTGGAGCTGAACACATGCGTGTTCCTGGCGCAGATGCTTGCCTACCTACGACTTGGATTCTTGCATCGCCAAGATTTTCGGATCGCACCCTGGGCATCCTCCTTGGACACTTCTTTTGGGCATGGCCCAGTTACCGCATATTTCAATAATTTCAGGCATATGGTTCTTTCTCAAAATATGGGACCTCCCCAAATCATCCAATACTCAACATTTACAGTAATAAACCAAATATTTTGGTGGGTCCTGGGTCCCGGGTATTTTGACCAACAGGCCAAAGCATCATCCTGACAACCTTGGTGAGAGAAGGTCCTGAAGCTGCTCTTTACCATGATTGTCGCCAACTTCCCACAGCTTGATGCAATATCTGGTGGTTGCTTAAGCCATGGCAGACCCCTTCCACAGCTACGGTTTGTTTATTGCTATGAATGGTTAGCGAATCTATGATTTCGGTGCACTCCTATATTGAGAAACATCCGTATTTTACAGGGACAGGACGTCTGGGTACCTGCAATTGAAACCCAAGACATCAAATCACCAAGCTCAAACCCCAAGTACGGCTTCAACTGATTCAGTACATGGACATGTCAGCACTGAAACCAACGGCGATTGCTCGCCTTCTCAACCAATGCCTGTCTCAAAGCAGTGCGGAACACGTGCCTGCACAGAATATATCTCAACAAATCCAAGACTTGTCGCTTTCCTACAGAGATCACCCCCTTATTGGCGAAGTCGATCATCTTGTGATCCCCGACAGGGCTGCGCTTATGGATCCACTGCTTGGTGACCCCGCAACTTGTCGCCCTCGGCAAGGTCCAAGGCACTGGGGCATAGCACAGCTCTGGACTGCGTGCCTTCGCCACAACTTTGACTACACACCTCAGTGCCAGTGCTGCAGAGGCGATATGGAGGATCTCCAAGGATTGTATCGCAGAGCATAAGAGTAGCACCTCAGCTAGCAACCACGAATTAACATTATTGGGTGTGTGCCAAAATTGTTTAACCACTTCAAACCCACCAAGAAATGATTACTTTAGAAGGAAACCATTGGTTTGGGGGTGCCACTATTTTGGCACATATATAGCCATTTACATTGAGTATCCCCAAGTCCAATGGACAGCTTGTCCCTGGCTTACTCTTCAGCGCTCGCGCCCTGTGTTCCCCACTGACCAACTCGACGTAGACCATTGGCAACCTGCGCAAAGCCGGGGTCTTCAGCGCTGCTTCAGAGATGCTATGGATGATCCCCCAGTCATATGCTGAAGCATAGGGTTACCTTTGCTTACTACTTGTAACTGGGGGGCTCGCTTTGTTAGTGATGAGTCTTGATCATACAAAGTGAGTCCCGCGGTTACAAGTGAGGTACGTGGCCGGTCCCAGACATGGCACGCATGTATGTAAATAATTGTAAATAAATACAGTACTCCAGTCGCTTATCAACATTTATCAACCAACTTACAACTGCGGGGGCCCCACATGGTTTCTGTAGTAGGAAGGATAACCTCCACATTCAAGCAACAAAAACCAGGTATAATTGACAACAAAAGGGATATTACTGACAAATATGAGGAACATATCCAAGCATCGGACATACAAACCAAAATGATCCGGGCGAACTAAAACCCAACAGCAGTCAAAATGTATGACCAATGAGGATATGGTCACTGACACTTGGAATGCAACCCAAAATACCAAAATGACAATGTGGCAACCAGAAGTCGCATGTCAAACAACTGGTTGTTCCTAGCACCATGAACAGCCGTTGGGATTCACCGAGGTTCTCAAGTCATAGGAGACCCCCTGATCATCATCATTTTTTGGGGTACCCCATCAAATGGCATAATTTATCATACTGACAAATCATCTGATATATGATATTAGCATACTGATAAACTAACCATTTTTGGGGTACCCTATCTTAAGAAGCCTTCCAAATGTAGCTGGTTTGGTGCTTCAAATGAATCTCCGGCGATCCATCTGCTACGTCCATCGGATGATGAAGGATGATTTTCCTCACGAAAGCAGGCATTGTACATCCGACAGCCTTTTTGATAGCCATGAATGACCTATGGTTATATGGTGGAATTTCAAAATTGGGGTACTCTTAAATCACCAACTTTCTTAACCGTCTATGATAATAAACTAATCAAAGTTTTTGGGGTCCGTATTTTAAGAAATCCCCATATTCAAGTCACAGATTCCTATCAAAAAAACACAGGCCTCACAAGCAAAAATTGATGAACCAAAGACATCACGGTTGATTCCTTCGATTCCGAACATCATGAGCGCTTCATACAACCAGGGCATCATGATGCTTTTACGCATCGTAACCAAAAACAACCAGGCATCATATGATTGAACAAAAACAAATCCAGTTGCGAATACATCACCAGATTACAGTGAATGATACCACCTCATCGGCAATTTCCTCACACATATTGCCAGATATTCCAAGAGCATATCACCGGACTTATCCTCGGTCCCTTCACCCCCCGGGGGTGCGATCCAAGGGCCGCGGGCTGAAGGCGCAATCCGCATCGGCACCGCTGGGGCACAGCACCACACGCTCCGCCACGCCCGCGCCACATGCGGTGCCTGGAGACAGTGGTGGCAGTAAGACTTCCAAAAAACCAGCAATTATAGAGTCAATGGTGGTAAACTAAAACCATGTATCAACTGGTGTTTCTACCGCAAATATCCCAAGTAGTAAGCCAACCATGGGTATATCAACCGCTTTGGGGATACCCAACTAGCTGTACATAACCCGTATACTGGTGTTTCCAATTATCACCACATCTTCAAACTGGTGGTCATATTGATAGTGATTGAATATTGGCAACATCAAAACTGGTGGATACTTGTTGTAATATTACCAATTACAGTCATGAGTAGAGGGTGTTGTACTACGAAACCAGTTGATTCGTAAATGCTAGTCAATTAATTATTACTCAAACAATAATAGGAGTTTAATCATATACATATGTACGTTACGCATGATAGTCACAAGGGGTCATTTCACTTCAGCATGATCATTGATGCTCAGAAATGAGGGTTCATGATGTATGGATAATGCGGTAATCTATGATCGTAATGGGTTAATGTGAATCGTTAGTACGGATCAAATGATAGTGGTTCATGATCATTTTTTGACAATGATGCTTGATCATAATTGATTGCTAGTGGATGACTAATTAAAGGCAAGTGAGTGATGGTTAAATAACTTTAGAATAGTTAACAATGGTCAGTAGCTGATCATTCAATTCATTCAATATGACAGCTTGTGATGGTTCACATCACTTGAGAACTCTTCCTGTTCGAAAGTCGTTGACGATCAATGTCCAACGATGGTCAAAAGTGTCCCATGATGGTTAATGATGATGAATGATGGTTGATGATAGTTGATGCTGGTTGATGCTGGTTGATCATGGTTGATGCTGGTTGATGCTGGTTGATGCTGGTTGATGATGGCTTATGTTGGTTGATGATGGTTGATGATGGTTGATGATGGCTTATGTTGGTTGATGCTGGTTGATGATGGTTGATGATGGTTGATGATGGCTTATGTTGGTTGATGCTGGTTGATGCTGGTTGATGATGGTTGATGATGGTTGATGCTGGTTGATGCTGGTTGATGCTGGTTGATGCTGGTTGATGCTGGTTGATGCTGGTTGATGCTGGTTGATGCTGGTTGATGCTGGTTGATGCTGGTTGATGCTGGTTGATGCTGGTTGATGCTGGTTGATGATGGTTGATGCTGGTTGATGATGGTTGATGCTGGTTGATGCTGGTTGATGATGGTTGATGCTGGTTGATG
>VSDK01009457.1:450270-461605 GCA_009767595.1 Symbiodinium kawagutii
TGGTTGATGCTGGTTGATGCTGGTTGATGCTGGTTGATGCTGGTTGATGCTGGTTGATGCTGGTTGATGCTGGTTGATGCTGGTTGATGCTGGTTGATCATGGTTGATCATGGTTGATGCTGGTTGATCATGGTTGATGCTGGTTGATGCTGGTTGATGCTGGTTGATGCTGGTTGATGCTGGTTGATTCCGCGGCTGCAAGGCGAGCATGAGTTCTCGACCTATACTCACATGTCCCAGACACATTGGTGGGAGCACGGAGTAATGAAAAAGTGAAACATGACATCAAATTCCAAATTCAGGTTTTGATGCCATTGTCAAAAACTCATTGAATTAGCGTCCCAAAGTAAATCACTGAAAAAGAAGCACTCGATTTTCCTCAAGCAGCAGAAGTGGAAGGCCGTTATCCTCGTCTTCTTAATCGCTTCCGAATCTTCTCATAACACAGAAAACGGTCCCTGGATGAAGGCTCAACAATGTCTGCGCTTACCTCAACTGTACCGCAAGGAGTTAGGTCATCCAACGTATGACTAAGGCTTCGACCCCGTGCAAGCTTCTCAAGATAGCAGGAGATATACTGAATTGTTTCTGTCTGACAAGGCAATTGGGGTCTTGGAAAAATTCCTGTCGCTTCAGCACGGTAACCTAACCTCTGCAGTGAACTGGAACCACGTGCCACGAATTCAGGATACCACCTACAATCCGTAACTGTGGAAATCGTCTTAAAAAAGTCTTGACAAGCAATTGATTGCTTTGCTGCAGTTCTTGTTGAACAAGGGAGTGCACGTACTTCGATGTCAGTGTAAGAAGCAAAAACCGAGTCTGCTCCTGAGCCACGAATACGCACTGGAAAAAACCAACCAGTTGTAATAGCAAAATTAATTGCGAATTCCACCCAGGAGATTCCAGATTGTGCAACTGACTGATGAACATGCTCAACACTGAACGTGCCATCAGGGTTTTGTTGTGGCCACTTCAACATTTTCCACCAGGTATGTACTGCAAAAGCAAGCCTCGTCCCTTGCAAAGATGCTTGAGCACACTGTGGGTCAAGTTCATCCGGCATATCTGTTGTACTATTTACGACCGTGTATTCAGCATAACCCTGATGATTGCCAGGGAGTACAAAATTACGTTGCACTCTGAGCTGTTTGACCTCTTCATCCTGTAACTTCAAGTGTCTTGTAAGGTTATTGTCGGCCATGAAATGCAGAACCTTTTCCAACATGTCAGCTTCCTGTTTGTCGAACTTAACAGCCATGTTAATTGTTTGCTGCATCTCTCCCGGAATGTTACGCAGAGCACATGTAGCTGCCTGGTCAACCACAGAGTTTCCCAGTGCTTGCCAGCGAAGATAAGGATCAGTGATATCCTTGAGTTGCTGGTGACCTTTAACCTTATGTAAAAACACCGGATTGTTTTGTAACAAGGGTAGCAATTGCATGATCAAATCAGCATTGGCGAAGTGATGCAGTTCGGTCACCATTGTTCCTTTTCGAATGTTTTCAAAGACCTTAATGACATACGCAGAATCCGTATGTATGTTGATCGCGATTCCAGCATGCCATGTAGCACAGTGCAACACCACCTGCAAACACGCAAAAAGTTCAGCTCTATCAATGGATTGACTACCAGGAAGTAGTCCCGCTCCAATGCATCGAAAAAAGGGGAAATGCATGTCTTTGCAAATACACTCCTTTGCAGCTTGCAGTGCTATCGCTCTGTCAGGTGCAACATCAACTACTACCGCCCAGCTAGCCAATCTATATGAAGGGCTTGTCGGATGACTACAACCTCCATCAGTAAAAAAGTGAAGTTCATTGTTGTCATAAGGTTCCTGCCCCAAACTTAAAGGCCCAGCTTTAAAGGATCGGAGCAAAACAGAAAGAAATGGAAAATCTTTGGACTGCTCAGCAAAAGGATGATATATCCAATCTTCCCTTTCAGTCAAGATGGACACAGCTTCGACATGGTTATCACGCACGTCTTTCAACGCTTCACATGTCAAGAATCGATGCTTCAAATGGTCAGGTTGACCACACAGCTCACAAGTTTCTTCGACGGATGCATTCCATGTGGCTTTTGTGCAATTGGACTGGAAGCCCCCTACCATGTTCAGCGCAATCAGCTTTTGCTTTCGATGGGGCAAAGATGCAAAAATTTTCTTGGTAAGATTCATATTATAGATTTTTTCATCATGTATTCCTCTCCGGGAAACAAGGTTGGCGAGAAAAAAACCATACCACTGTTTTTCCACAGCAATTTTGATTGTCTTGATAGAATCAGTGACAACATTACATATCTGCAAGTTGTGATTCATGACTTCACCATCCATTTGGATCGTTAAGTCAATCAAGGCAAGGTAGCGATTCAGGCTTGTCGCAGGTCCAAAGGTGTTCTTTTTCTGATAAGATGCTGCGCATCGCACAATTCTCAAAGCCAAATCTCGTTGGAGTGAGACCATCCTTCGAATGACTCTGAGCAAAGAAACTATCAGGTATACCAATGGGTCCTGCAATTTGCATGCAATTGCATTACAGGTCAGGAAGGGATTTGCTCTTTTGCGATGGCCTACAATGACCATTGTCATCATACTTCTGATTTTTTTGAAATGTTCTTTACCCACATAGTGGGTATCCCAACCGTAGAGCACCATGGGTAGGATGCTTGTCTGTAATATTTTTGCTTTTTGTGAAATGCTCAAGGGCATATTGGCAAGTCTGTTGCAACGCTTTTCAGCGACCTGTATTTTTTGAACAAAAGGCTCGACGATTTGTCGTCTGGAGTACTGGGAAATCTCCCCCAGATCCTTGGCATAGCTTTCAATGGGGATCTCCTCCCTATTGCTAAGGAAAAGTCTATTTACATGTACCGCCTGCTTTCGGAAATTGGCATCCGTCGCCCACAACCAACACTTGGATAGACTCAGTTTCATACGCAAACTGGTTATCAAGTTGAGCGTTTTAATCCAAGCGGAAAACTGATGTTCAATGGAGGTGGAGACCCACCCCCAGTTATCTGCAAAAGTAAAAGCTTGAAGTTTATCAGTGCCCACTGCAAAGTACCAGACCACACTTATTGCGATCATACCTAAAATCGAAAGGGAATCTCCCTCTGGCATTCCACATGTGGAAGGTAGGGAAGGGCCTTGATGGCCTTGGAAAAGCAAAGATCTCGTGAGTTTCGATAAATTACTCATCCAGAAATCAACTACATAGGTCGGTAACCCTAACCTTAGTAGGATACATCTGGCCGGCTGCCTCGGAATGAGATTGAAGGCCTTAGTAAGATCCATAGTGCTACCGCACATAGGAGTTCCATTTACCAATCCATCCTCGATCATAGCACTTTGTGCAAGCGAAATGTCACGCACGCTCCTTTTGGGTAACCCTCCCGAAACATTGATTGGAAGATAGGTAGCCCAAGCATCAATGACCTGCATATAAATCACCTTTGAAATGAGACGATACACCGTCGGTAGCACTGTGATTGGACGACCGTGGTCCATCGAAGAAGGTTGCGAGTTCTTGGCAAGCAATGTGGTCTTCGCTTGCATCAAGTCCGGATGCAAACCACATGGAAGTGACTTTACCACAATATTCATTAGATGTCTCACAGCTTCCACAGGTAAACACTTAAATTCTTCGTTTCTCCATCCATCGATGCCAGCAGCTTTTCCATCCTGAAGATTGGCTATGGCTTGTATCCACCTGTTAATGTCATCTAACCTAACCTCCATTTCGATGTGTGGCAGGTCGATATTATGAAGTTCATCTTCAAAAGAATTCCAGGCTTCCATGGTCTGTGTTTCGCTGATGCTTTCACGCATCCACATGGGTGACCAAAAATCGGCAAAAGCTTTCTGGACGTCTGCTGCATTGACAGCAAAGGCTTTCTGTTCAAGAGTTCCTCTTGCAGGCACCTCACCTTCAATGCATGTGAAGTAAACCAAATTTTCTTTCACAGATTTTATCATGATGCGTGCTTCACCAAAAAAAGCTTCATGGCCAGGAAAAATGTCGATTTTCTCTATCATTTTCAAGCATGTGTTTCCTACGGAACTACGGCAAAGCGTGGCCTGACACCTACGGATGCATGGTACTTCATTGAGCATCAAGAAATCTGCTTGCTTAACACATTTATATGTCAAGGATGCAAAAGCTTCGGCAAAATCGGTCTGAATGCTGCAACGAAAGGATGACTTTCTGTTCCGAACTTCCTGTGCACAACAAGCATTTGCATCAAACTCAACGATTTGCACAAAAATTGCGAGCTCATCCAAGGAAGGAATGCAAAGTGGTACATATTGAACTTCATCAAAAGACAAAATCCAGCGTTCCCATGACCTACCATAACCGGCAGCACCACGTATTTTCTTCCACTCTCCATAGAGTTGTGCCTTCCGAGATTCTATCTCATCATTGGTAAGATTACTTTTATTGTTATGAAAAGAACGCAAAGCTGCAAAGAAGGATTTCAGTCTACGGGCCTGTCGAACCTTTGCCAGCGAAACGGTGGAAAAAACTTCGTATTTGGGATTGAAATGTTGGAACCTATCTTCCTTAAGTTGTCTGCGTTGGCCGCTGTGCTGCGCCACTGAGAGTTGTCCTCTGCCTTTAGCGCTCCTGGGTAGCTTCTTGAAAGGTGATCGCACTGGATCCAATGCATGCTGCACACTTAGGGCATCATCAAAAGCTTTTTCACAAGTGCGCGACCATTGCTGGAAAGCTTCAAGTGACGAAGTGTCATCTGTAATTTCATCGATTTTCCCAATTAACCTTCTAGCATGTCTGTGATAGGGCTCATCAACATTGCCAGCCATCACCCCATATTCGGTGACAGAATCCGGTAAGAACCACTTGAAAGTCTTGGGTAAAATCAAAGGTACACTGATCTGCACAAAAAGAGGTACATGCGAGTCAAAAGTGTAGTCTTGGGTAACATCCATGGATTGCACCATGTCAGCAACCAAAGGATGAAAAATGCATGTGTCATTTCTTGTCGAGCCTCTGCAGGTCGGTTCAAGCAGGATGCCCGTTCTTGCTTGATGCAATTGAAAAGCTTCAACTGCTCCACTAGCCTTTATGCTTTGAAAAATTGGTAAGTCAACAACAACCGTGTTGAAGTCCCCTGCAATTATGAAAGGGAGGTTCGTCTCAACAGCAATAGCATACGCCGCTGCTACAAGCATGTCATTAAGCCTTTTCACTTCAGTTGTATGATTATCTGGAAAACCATACACTGTAACCAGCAAGATTTCACAGCAAGAAAAGTGCAAGACTGCCGCGTTGATCCTACAGGTTTCCCAGAGCAATTCATGGATGCAACCACGAAAGGACCTGCAAGGAACCCTTGAAAAGATTGATGTTCCTATCGCTTCACCCCTATAGGACAAAGAGGTATCAATTGAGGATTTCAAAGAAGGCACATATTTGCTCCAAAAACAGCGATACTTCTTCAATCCAAACTCTTTTTGAACAAATTTCTGAGTAGCAAGTGTAGCACTGGTTTCACTAAACATATAAACATCACTTCCCATGTCCAGAACCGCTTGCGTTTTTCCATAGAGCGCGGTTGGGTTGGATACACACAGCGAGATGGCATTACCATCTGGCGGACCAGGGTTAGTTGCTTCTCCCACTCGAGCACCCAGCAACCATGCATGCAAGGACATGGAAATCCTCCTGCTGAAGAACTGCGAATGCGTCAAAATGCAAAACTTCGGGACACAAATGCAAGCTTCTAATTTATGCAAAGTCAGCAATCCCTGAGTAATTGCATACACAAGGAAAGTTTCATTATCGATTGGGTCCTGCCATTTTGGTTTGGACTCTATTGTACGATACAGCTCACCTTCTATGGGTAGTCAATGGTCCGATTCTTCACCATCGTCCCCCATTTTGTTCTCTTCTTCATCACCTTGTTTCTTGGGTTTGGATACCCTTGCTTTCTTCTTTGGATCTGGCTGGTTCTGGAACAAAAGTTTGAGCTCACGAAAGCTTTCAGCCATCTGCCTGTCCTGTTGTTTCATGGCAGACTGCAAACTTTGTTCAAAGGACTGGCCCATCTTATGCAGCTGCCTATCGAAGTTAGTTTGCACACCATGCATCTGTTGATCAACATGTGTTTTCAGTTCCCCCTGCGCTTGGGTGGTTTGATCCACAGTCTTTTGCAAATCTGTCACTGCTTGCTTAAGCGAATCCAATTGTGCATCTTGTTGGCGAAAACGCTCTTCGACTGGCCCCTGGGTGACACGTTGGGCACTGGCATTTGCATTGGATGGATTGCTCGGTGTTGCATTAGCACCTGCTGTTCTCATTTCCAGTCCATTCTTCATCCTATATTCCGCCCATGCATCACCTGGATTTCCATCGATGCTGCTGGTCGCAGCCTTTTCCTTCGGTGGCACGAATCCTGCTACCAACGATCTGGATGCATCTCTATTTCGTGGCGCGAGGAATGTGAGCAACATTACTTCAGAATTCCATGTGTACCATTGCTCGTGCACAGTTTCGGAAAAACCTAAGAGCCAAGCACGATGGTTGACAGGTTTGATGGGCTTTGCTGGCAATCCAACCTTTTTGATCCATTCCTTCAATTCTTCCAATGACACACCCACAGGTGTGGGGGACAACTTGGCCATGTGTTGGACCTGCACATGCTTTGGGACATCTTCGTTTGGTCGCAATGTTTGGAAGGCATCCTCATAGTCATCAACATGCACACGAACTCCACGGGAAGTTCTTTTTGCCTGGCTCCTTGTGATCCTAACGATTCCTAAAGCCTTGGGCAGAGTTGCAGCTGATACCCGGAGTTCAGGCAAGCTTTGATCACTCCAGACGATTGCATATTTTGTATCAATCCCCCCTTTGTCATCTTTTGGATTCACATAGACTCCACTGGTGCCTGAGGTGCGCAACAAGTCAACCAACTTGTTTTTCAACACTCTCACATGCATTTGCAGGCTAAGTGCATTCGGAGGTGATGTCTTTCCCAATTCTCCCCACCATGACTTGCCCCATGGGGAGCCAAGGAGTTGCACTGGATCACCACCGGCATTCAAGAGTTCAATGGTTTTCTTCACTGGTGCTTCGCAGATTTCGTCCCATGACAACATGGCAAGTTCATCCTTGTAAACTGTGACTGAGCAAATGACTGACTCCTGAACATCCACATCAGCTCCCTTGGGTGGGGCTATCTTCACTGGTTTTGCTCCCAAGTTGTGAAGGCAACCACTCACGACAATGGGTGCATGCATTTCGTTGAAAGCTGGAGCACAGATCTGCTTGCATTTGCCATTTTTCGCCTCTTTACACCCTCCCAAGATGAAGAGTGCAAGTTCATCACTGGAAATTGCCTGTTTCTTTTCAAGCCACGGAAGTGCCTGCTCATAGTCAACCATGACTACTCCCGAAGAACCGCTACCAATGTTTTTCAAAACACAGCATGATGTATCGTCTTGGTTGATGAAATGGCCAGCTCTCAGCATACACTGCGTTGCACTGATCTCCTGGGTGGAGATTTGCTGTTGGCTGATCTTCTTTTGCACAACCTGCTGCCTGCGCATTGCAGAGTGATTCCAAGCAGGTATCTGCACATCAACCGATTTTGCAATTTCGAGTACCGATGTCATCCTGTCGGCAGGTTCCTTCTTCCGAAGTGCAGCATTAATCGGTGTGAGACCAGCACGCTTGATGAGCAACTGGACTGCCGATGTCGTGGCTTGCAATTCACAGCCGAGGTCAAGCATCAATTTGGCCAGCTCGTTCTTGGCTTTCACCACTGCATCAACCTTCTCATTTCCTCCTCTCGGAGGGCCACCCCCTCTGAGTTGAAGCACAAGGTGAATTTTGATCGATTTGGCGTCTGATGGAAGATAATCCTCCAGTGTGAATTCTGGCATGAGGCACTTCCCACGTGAGATTGTTCGCATTTCGGATGGTTGGTCTGCAAACCGTGTGACTTCATTCCAAGGTAGCGAAAACCTACTGATGCGTGTGTTTCTCTTGAAAAACCCGTTGACGACGAGCACACCCCACAAGTTCACCTGAACATTCACGAGTTCATCTGAGGGCATCAGAGAAGGTGGCATTCGGCAATATGTAAGTGCTGACACAATGAATCCTCTCACCGAGGTCAAAGGATGGCATCTCATTCCAGGAATTGGAATTACCAGCATCTGTACTCTTGCCTGTGGCCGGTACTCTGGGAAGCGCACAAGGTGTTGCCACCCCATTTCGTTCATGATTTGTTCTATGCCCACACGTTGATTGAACTCCATATAGGACAATATCTGGTGGATATCGCCCCACATGCTCAGTTGATTCGGCTCTTCAACCAATGTCAGATTTGCAAAGATGTGGTCCTGGAGAAACACGTCTTGCACTTCGAAGTTGATCATCTTCTGAAGGAGCGTGGCAACAGTGTCCTCAACGGACTCGCTCACATGGGACGCTGGTGGTGGCGTACCATAGTCGTCTTCAATGGTCACACATCTGGCCTCCTCCAAAGGCCACTCACCATCTCCAACGTCCAGTGCAGTTGGTTGATCCCTGACATCTTCTCTGGTCCTTTTCTGTGGCGGACCTCCTCCACGGAGTTGCAAAATCAAATGCACTTTGAGATCTGGACATGGTTCATCACCCATCACATAATCTCCAATGCACATGTCTGGGTTCAACATGCGGCCACCGGAGATCAAGCGCATCTCTGCATCACAGTTGAAAAACTGATTTGCCACACGCCATGCTTCTGTGATGAATTGCAGCTTCCTGCTTTTGGGCACCCATCGACTCCAAATCCATGTGCTCCAAAGCTTGATGGAAACTTTCACAACATCATCATTTGTTCTCACGACCGAGTTGAGCTGAGAAATCATGATGAATGTACGAATGACGTTCATGAAATGCTGAGGCTGCAAAGCTAGTCGACCATGGGATCTGGTCATTCGCAATTGCACCTGCCTGGATTCTTGTCTTTCCAGCTCATTTGCACATTTCATGTTCATTTCCCACCCCACAGCTTGCAGAACCTGGTCAATGCCTGTGAAGTGAAAAAAGTGGCGAAGATCCTCCACTCTATCGACATGTGCATTCATGACAAGCACCTCATGAAGGCATGTGAATCGGATGCTCTCAGGGCACTTCATCGATCGGATGTTGTCCATGGGGAGGAACAACACAACATTGGCACAAGGTTGTGACACATTGGCAAGTTTGCCTGTCATGCTAAAACATGTAGAATCATCGTCATTGCTCAAAATGCATGACATCCTATGCTCAACTTCTTGTGGCATGATCAACGTGTCTCTTTTCAAAGCCACTGTCATTTCAGGTGCAAGTACCAGGGAGAACGGCCAGTCCTTTGCCTCCATACTTTCTTCATGCAAAATGAGACAGCTTGGAAACATGGCCGAGAGTGTCAGATCCACATCCGGCATCACAGCATCATCATGCAACGGAATGAAAATCTTGTCATGGTTGGAAAGTTCAATGTTCATCTGCGGTGGTAATGACAGACCGGTGATCTGTTGCAACAGCTTCCTGATCTCAATTCCTTCCTCAACCGACAGGCAGTACTCTTGGAGAGGGGATTTGACCTTGAGTCGATTGATGACATGCATCTTTGCCGTTGGTGCAACAATCCCTTCTACCTGATCGGATTTCGAAAACCAAAAACCATCATCATCCTTCGTGATCACAAGGTTGTTGCAAGACAAGTGCTCACCGAAAACCGATGCAAAGATGGCTTGGATCCGGTCTCCATACCAAAGTGGCCTCACAAAACTCAATGCGTTCAAGGCTGTGATGAGTGCATGCGGCACTGCGAATGCGTTGCCTATCAACTTTGTTGCAATCCCTGGCGTTTCTGGCAACCAACATGGTTCAATGGCACCAAACAGCAACACCAGTTCCGGGATTGTGAGTCTTCTGACTTCATTTCCCTGGAGAATGAGGGATCCGTACACTCCACCACGCTTTCGTGAGTCCTCTGGGATGGTGAGAGGTCTTCCGTATGTTGTCAGAATGCATGACACCGCATCATCCTTGGTTTTGAGTCTATTCATTGAGACATCTTTCCTGGCTCGCTTGGCATGTGGCCCAATCTGGTTCATCGGGGCATGTTTGGGTTCGAGGTACATCATGAGCTCCTCCCTTGAAAGTTTTGCCTCTTCTACCCAGTATTCATCAAGTTCCAACAGTGCTCCATAGGATCCTAACGAATGCTTGGTGGTGCAAGGCCAACTGACTGGACGGTGGTTTTCAATGTCCTCATCTCTGCAATTTCGTGCAATCATCAGCAGTCGGTCTCTATGCTGAGGTACCTGGTCCTGCAAATCAAGACAAACACACCAGACAAGTTCAAAACCTGACCATCTGATTGCAGCCTGGATGATCGGCCAATGCGGATGCGATCTCAAAGGTGCTACGTTCTCTGCACACCACATGCGTGGCCTGAGGAATCCCAACAATATGATCGTCAACAGCATTGTGAAGCCTTCCTTCCTATGCAATCCTCCCCCCTGATCCGCATTGGACCATGGCGGACATGGTGGTGACATTGCTAGAACTTGACATGCCATCTTGAAAGCAAAACCCATCCACCACAGGTTCTCAATGTCTGAATTGAAAACCACATCTGGATCGAACGAATGCATTTCCTGCGGTGCCATGACATTTGCACACTGGACAGATTCGAAGACTACTTTGTGCAATTGATGTGATTTGGCAAAGGTTTCACAGCAAATGGCATCAACATCCAATCCCCACTTGGTTATCACTGGTCTTTCTGCCGTAGACAAACTACGCATAGCATGAGCCCAGCCTCCGAAGCCGCCACAGAACAGTTCCCCAACCCTGATTTCGGATGCAGGTAGATCCTCCACAGAATCCCTAGCCGGAAAGATAGCGGAACCTGCACCTGTCACATCGATGATGTCATCACGAATGACTGCATTGAGCACAAAGTGTGGTCCTTTGTGGTCTCTATACAAATCGAGTTGTTCAACTGGCAAGGCCACCTTGACATGTTTCTTCATCGTGGATTCATCGCGCTGACACATCAGATTCATACCAAGCACCTTTCGGGGGGTCAGAGTTCCAGTTTCATCCAGAATGACACCATGAACCAAGGCACGTGATCTACCCAACGTCATGGAGTCCTCCAATTTCACCAAGAACGATCCTGTCTTCGTACAATCACACACACCAGGTTTCAGCATGTAGTTTTGAAAAACCTCCAAAACCCTCTGAGCAGCATGTGGATGCAAACATTCCATGGCTCACTCTGCTAAACTCAGCCGTTACCAGCTGGAAGGATTGAGCCGTATACAGCT
>VSDK01009457.1:469747-530520 GCA_009767595.1 Symbiodinium kawagutii
AGCGTTTCGGGCCACTTTTCGGAGATGTCATATGATGATGAAAATTGGCTTGCCGCCTGCGCGCGAAACACATTCTCAAGTCCAAAGTCGCAAAAACTCGTGGTTTTTGGCAAGTCTTGAAAGTTGCATGTCCGAAAAAGTGCACGCGGCCAGGGCGAGAAGCACATTTTGAAGCAAATGTGTCAAAACACAGCACGTTTTCGCACTTTTGGAACACGGGGTACCCCCAGTTCTCATCCTTTAATAATTATAGATAGATAGAATAGCTAGAATAGATAGATGGAATAGACAGACAATTGTTTAGCCAGATTCAGATGGCTAGATGGGTCGATGGATAGACAAATAGGTAGACGAAACGAGAGTCAGATAGAAAAGTAGATAGATAGTCAGGTAGATAGACAGAAAGATGGACAGATGGACACATAGATGATCAGACAAATAATTCGGTAGATAGATAGACAGATAGATAGATAGGCAGATAGATAAATAGATAGATGGACAGGTAGATAGATGGTAGATAGATAGATACATAGACAGAAAGATGACGAGATAGATAGTGAGGTGATAGAAAGACAAGTACATAGGCAGATAGATAAACGAATAGATCATCAGATAGATAGATCGATAGACAGTCAGACAGACAGAAAGAAAACTGATCCACTGATAGAAAGATAGCTAGACAGATAGGCTGCCAGTCAAGTGGCCAGATCGATGGTCACATTGTCGCAACCACAAGTGCACACTCCTATAGTGCTCCTATCTTGGAAACTTCCGCCACCGCCTTGTGCGGTACTACTTGTAACCGTTGTTACTCAATATTGCCCACTATCGAGCATTCTTAATCGTTATAGCCGCTGGCAACCAGCAGGACAATGTATGGCGCTAAAAAATGTAATATGATCATTATGATTTTTTAAGCCATGCATCGACATTGCCGTTCCCTATCTTTAAGCATCATCAACAATTGTATCAAACATCGTCTCACCCATCGTCCCACCACTCAAAATTCCTAAGCATCATCAATGATCCGAAGTAAGCAAGCCCCCATGATCAAGCTTCACTTGGCTGTGGGTCAAAACCCTGTACCCCTGGTTCCCCCCTGTTAACCATTGTTTTCCCTATTATTGTTGGTGGAAATCCACCATTAGTTGGTTGTTTAATATTGACCCATAGCCACTTGACCATTAACCAATCCTACCATTTGGTCAGGGCACTCCTGGTAGCTCCTGTTCGCCTCCCCCTTCTTTCAAGGCCGGTCCGCACTGGGTATGTGCCAAGCCACAGTGGTACCCCCAGGCAACCATTGGTTTACATTTGTAAAAAAATCATTAGCTTTGGTGGGTCCATTGGATACCCAATGGCTTGGCACATACCCAAATAATACCTAAACCCTATCATTAACCACTATGATCCCCTATTATTAGCCCTTGTTAATGGTTATTAACCACTATAATCATCTATAATCCCCAAATGGTTGATGACGACTACTACTATAACCACCGTTTTTCGGGTGAGGCCCGTGGGTCAACTGTCATGGCACTACCCATGTGGCGCCCCGGTGCCTCCTCGCGACCCGCGCTGCACGACACCACACGGGTGGACACGCCCCAGCCGCAGGAAGCGTCACAGTCACTCCACCTAAAGGTGCAGTGCAAGGTCCCTGGTGCCCCCTAGGGAGATCCAGGTTCTAATCGACTATCAGCGTCAATAGCTATCAAACCACTGGGGATAAGAAACAAACTGATGGTTTATAATGGCATAAAGTTTGTTTATAACGGTTTTAATGGTTTATAGTTGGTTTAAAATGGTTTTAACTGGTTCACTATGTATCACCAGGGGGTTTTAATGGTTTATAGCAGGTTTGATTACAATAGCTATTGGGGTTTAATGGTTTCAATGGTCTATAGTTGGTTTAAAATGGTTTTAACTGCTTCACTATTTGTCACCATAGTTGGTTTTAATGATTTACAATTTGTTTAAGTAGCTGTGGGGTTTAATCTCAACTGGGGATAATCAGCCACATAGCTCTTGATAAAGCCTCTCAATAAACCTGGAAAAGGTGTATCATCTTAGTAAACTCGGTAGCTGGTGCGGAAATCGTCAATCACCAGTGTCACCAGCTATTGGCAATCTTGGGGGTGGCTTATTAATATGGATCTTCCATGCTAGAAGATACAAATTTTAAAAAAAGGGGTTTTTGCCCAGGCTATGGCTATGGGGACACCCCTGGCTCCAGATCGCTCCCTCCCAACAGCGTCAAGGTGCTCGGTCTCCCTCCATTCGCACACCGTTTCGGACAAACATGCTTCAACTTCTCGGGGTTTCGTAGCTGCACCTGAGGGACGTTGATCTCAGCTACTGGATAGGCGGGTGACCGGTACGGCTGTGATTGCTGGCGAACCAGGGATCGACCAGGCGGCTTTGCTGGAATCGGCAATCCATGCTGGGTTGATGATTGATGAATTCAACAGCAATGACTGGTCAAGTCAGCCAACACAACTTTGCAGAATTGGGATTGTGGTGACGAGAAAAAAGGCATGTCATTGTCATTCGACTATAGTATTGATACTGGTGAGAACATAAACATGCTAATCTGCTTAGCCATGTTGCCAAAAGGTGACTGATACGCACTTATCACCGGCTCAGAATGAAATCCCAGCATGTATTTATCTGTCCATTGATCGTGGTTTACTCGTAATCATGATTAATGTTAGTTAATTGAACCATACTAATTAATCAATTATGATAATTGAACTTGTCACTTTTTGACAACACTCGAACCCTCCCGTTTACCCTAGATGGGGTGGTCATTCATCGCACACATGGGTGGTTGATGATATAATGTGGTGATCTAGCATTGATCATGGAAAACATCATGTGGTGTAAAAGCGAGCGATTGAAAGTGAACAACTGAGGAATCTAGGCAAACAAATCATCGCCCGCACCCATTGTTTCATGACGCCTCTGAAAGATGATCGGCTATCCCTAAATCATTGGTAGTGAATAGCTAGCCAATCCCTATTCCAGGCTAATTTCAATGGTTGATCTTGGGAATCAGGATCGGCTAATCCCAATGGTTTATTTTCTACGTCCCAGGAATTCGTTGGACATTGGTAGCAAAACTGCCCATTACTCTTAGGCATACCCCGAATTTGGAACAACCGCCTTTACCTCAGGGATGAAGTGTAACAAATCGTCAGTATTGATCATGAGACTGAAATATGTACTCATCATCATCATCATCATCATCATCATCATCATCATCATCATCATCATCATCGAAAAAAACGCTATATATATATATATCCCCTAGTATTGTTGGTCACTACATCCTATAGTTGATCAGCATCATCAGCATCACCAGCAGCGACAACCACCACCAAGACCGCAGCTGGATCATGGCCGCGGCACAGCCAGCGTCCCCATGGCGCGAGGGGCACGTGACGCTGCGCACGCGACTGCCCAGGGAGCCGCAGCTTTGGGCACTGCAGGCACTCCACAAACCCACGGACCAAAGGCAGCCTGGAGGGCTGAGAGGCTGGGGAGCCGCTGCTCCCTGGGATGGGCCTGTCATGCTTGGCTGGAGCTAAGTCATCAAAGACATGGTTCTCTGTGGAGTAATATTGGCATCCATATGAACCGGAGCGGATCATGAGCGATAGTGAATCATCTATGAAGTAGTGGTAAATGATTGACTATCAATAGGTGACTATCTATAGATTCTGTCTGTTCATTATCAGTTCCAGGTTGGTCATGGTGACTGCATCAATCATGGTGACTGCATCAGTAATGGTCGTCTATTCCATTAATCCGGTGAATGATGATGACTTTTTCACTCAATGTCTGGTTGGTGCTGGTGAACCATGGGGAGGAACCGCCGATAAACTTGCTGGTGTTTCTTCCATCATGGCTGTATAATGCTGCTGAATCCGTTTCTGCTGAATCATTTTTCATATAGCTGGTTAATGGTGCAAGATGGTGGCGAACCACCCTAGAGCATCCATTAGCGAGGTCAGCTGAGCCAGGGTCAATCGGCTCACTGTGCAACGGTCAATGATGTTCGTACACATGCGTCGAGTATGATGAAGTATGGATAAGAGTCGTTAGTGAGGTTAGTGGGTATGTAGTGATAATGATCGAGGCTTGATCCCACGTCAACAATTGTAGTCAAAACAACAAAACTAGATAGTTCTTCGAAATGGCAAACTTTATCACAGTTCATTCTGAGGGATATATAAATAAACAAACAAATAAAAATGTAATATATATATATACAAATATATATATATATATATATATAGCAGCAAAACAACGGTGGAATGTCAGTGAGAACCCACCAAGTGGTTGAACTGGTAAGTGCTCACAGCCAGGGGCAGGAGCCAGCTTTGGTGAGGCAGCGAATGCTTGGAATGGTCAAGTGCTGGTGGTCACGGTGCATCAACCTGAAATCACCCGCCCAACCTGGTGATGTCCCACTGATACCGAGGGTATCTCGTTGGGAAACACTCATACAACACACGTCAAGCCAACCACATCCCAGAACGCCTGGCAATTGCTGATGACAACAAAAACGTATGATTGATATCTCGTCAGATTTTTGAAAACATACGAGTTTTAGTTCTAGAAGATTAAACTTTACTATTAAATCTTAAAGCAACTATACCAAACTTATATTATGACTATACCAAGGATCAGTTTACCATAATTCCTCCGCAAATGGCTTAAATACCAACTTCTAAGCAGGGCGAGTCCAGCCAACCAGCTGCCAACTGTTGCTCGCTGCTCACGCCCGCCTGAGGCTTGTTGGTTACACGCTTCTTGGTCCAAGGGTCTGGTCACCTGTGGAGCGCTTGCACGACCCGGTGGTTGTACCATGGTCATGCTGGTTGAAAATTGTTGATGCCGATAGATACTGGTTAATACTGGTTAATAGTGGTTATACCGTGGTGGTTGTACCATGGATGCTGGCTTAATAGTGGTTAATAGTGGCTAATAGTCTCGTAGCCAATCTTGGTGAACAACGTCTACTTGTGGTTACTAAATGTGAATAGTAAGCGAATTCGGTAGACCATGGTTTTATGTTTTCAGCAGGGGACGGTCGAGTTGAGATGTGGGGCACTTGTCACTCGGTTCAACATGCAGTGTTTTGCGCTTCGCACTCGCAAATGCTGGTGACCAGGGCCCACCATCTCTACAGAGATCCGAAGGTGTCTGTAGCTTTTTGAAATCTTCAGCCTCTCTGTAGATGGTAGTTTCTCAAAATAGCGATCCCACAAAATGGTTGGTTTATTGCTATAAAATGCTATAAATAGCTACTACTGGATGATTCGGGGGTACCCCTATTTTGAGAAACCACCAGATAAGACATGAAGTCTGACCCTCATGCTCACCAGCAAGAATCGCGAAAGGGTAAACCTAAATTGTCGCTGGCTTCGATCCTCCCGAGGTCATGTTGTTTTCTGAATACATCTGCCTGGTTATTATCGACATATATGGGTATTTCTCAAAATAGGGGTACCCCCAAATCATCCTTTATTAACCATTAGTAGCACTAAACCAACCATTTTTTGGGGTACCCCCATTTTGAGAAACCACCATATATTGCATATAGTATATTTGCACAATTGGCAGATATAGTCTGTGTGACTCTGCAAATGTGTGCACTGATGCGAGTGATGCAGGGCCGAGCTCAACGCCGTGAAGCCTGTGAGCAGTCTGAATCATCTCCACTGAGGCAAGTGAGGTTCCTGGGATGGGGACAGGGCCAACATCCATGCCCAAGCATTGAGGGTAAAATCAAGTGATTGGTGGTTCTTGCTTTGATTACAGTATTAAATGGTCAATAATAGTTACTTTGATTGGTGATTCTTACTTTGATTATTAAATGGGCAATAATATGGTTATAAATAGTGACAAAGTAAAACAAAGATGTCATGAAAGTTCTGGTTCATGCCAGCATATCAACATTTCGGATGTCACGGCAGTCATGGGGATACTATCAACAAACCAAGTCACAAGCGGTAAATGTTGTTCACATTTTGAAGTTGGAAATCAGGTGCCAAATTGAAGCTCAAGCTACTCTCACAATGAACCAGTGACTGGGGAGCACCAAACACAAGCTGACCAAATGATTTCCTGAACTGCAACATCTGTCAAGGCCTAGATAAAAACAACTCACAAATGGTTTCAAGAACAATATGCACAAGCTTGATTTACCTTCTCAGCTAATCAGATCAAATCAGTATACACAACCATGGGGTTGTACCCCGAACGTCAATGAATTCATAGGTTTATGCAATCGGGAAGCAGAAACCAAAGGTGTGGGTACAACATCTTTGGACATACCTACACTGGTTGGTGGTTTCAACGCCTATGAAAAAATGTCCGTAGCGACTAGGAAAAATAAAAAAGGCCTACACCACCAACCAGTAGATACTTGAAGATCCCTGTACTCGGCTGCACCCTCATGCCTTTTCATGGGGTTATCGTCGCCAGTTTTTTCCGCCATTTTCGCTACTGGTCCCTGTCCCACCAGTCCTGGAACGAGTGCCTGCTTCGCATACACCACTGCAAGGGCTCCAAGGGCCCTCCAACCATCGACACCCATCCTGGGCAGGGCCATGAGGCCTGGGGGTTTTGCCACTGGTGGTGAAGCGTTGGTTAATTGATGGTCAAGTGGTGGTCAAGTCATGGTGAAGTGATGGTGAATAAATGGTTGATGGTCAAGTGATGGTCGACTCTAGTCCCACCCAAAAAAGACGCTGCATTGGGTGTTTCTCAAAATAGGGGGTACCCCCAAATCATCCATTATCAACCATTTGTAGCAATAAACCAACCATTTTTGGGGACCCATATTTTGAGAAACCACCACATTGGGATAATCTGAAACATATATCCGCAACCATTTCACCTCCATGGGCATGGCATCCGCAACACCTAGTCCTGATGGTAATCAACCGAGTCAACTTCAGAAACACCAGCGGGGTCAACGTGTGGCAGCAAGATGGCCGGCAAACTCCGGTCCTGTCGGTAGCACCGCTGCAAAACGCTAGGCTTCTGCAGCGCTGGACAATCCAAGTCGTTTCCCGTGGGGCATTGGACTTGACGTTCCTGGCACCAGGATTAAGCCGTTTGCAAAGGGCTTGGGGATTGGGCAGGGTTCATGACGTTTCACTTAACTAAGACAGGCTGATCTGAGGCTAGGTTGGTTAAGTTGTTGAGAAGCAAGGGTGTCTGCTTCCATAGCTGCTTGCCTCATTCTTGTGGCGAGTGCTGGATAGTTCGAGCCATGGGTCCTTTGTCAAACTGAATGTGGGTAAATCCGCGCGTGACAAGAATGGACGGGTAATCACCCTGTGAGTTGCCACTTGTTCGAAAACATCTGCACCACATGTCACATACGAGGCATGCGCGACGTAACGATGTTTTGTAGGCACCCAGGCTCCAAGTGCCACAAGCAAAAGCAACCTGTCGCAGTCTCAGTTCGGCACCTGATGACCAATTCCGCAGGATACGTTGCAAAGCTGCCAGGGATCCGCGTGCCATACGCAGTTGCTGGCGCTGAAGCAACTCCTGCGTGGTGAACCACGAGGGACTACAGGGGGGGTTTTGTCATCAAATGGTGGTTTCACAACGCTTGCGCCAGGGTATCTCCAGGTTATGGACAGTTGACATAATGGCGAAAAATGAAGTATGAGGCTAACGAGCTGATAATGGCTTTTGGCTGTGGCTAACAAAGGTTCTTGCTGCATTAGGTGGTCTCATCTGAACAAATGGCGGTGTTACTAACAAAAGGTTCTTATTTTGGCCTGTGGGTGTTTCTCAAGAATAGGGAAATCATCCACAAGTATTCCTTTTCTAATCTTTTCTAGTAATAAACCATCCATTTTGGCATACAAAGCGGGAATGATTAGATGATTCGGTTTGCAGCCCGACAGCACTTCTGAGTTCCCAGCAGCCAGTACTTGAACGGTCACGAGCCCAACAGTGCTGTTATCGTGCTGATTTCGTCGTTACAAACGGACAGGTTGATTGATGCAGTAGTGCGTCGGATTATGGCAAAGCTATGTTAAAAAACATCTCCAAGCCAGGTAGTAGCAAGCCTGCAAAACAAAGTTGGGTGCAAATCTCTGGTAGCTCCAAGATGCTCCAAGGGCTGCTTCCCCATCATCAACTAGTGTTTTCCCTAATATTGGTTGGTTAATATCCCCCATTCAATTGGTTGGTTAATATAGTTAATATTGACCAATAGCCATATAGTTGGTATACATCCCCTATAGTTGTTGGCAACATTATCCCCTATTATCAACCATTAACTAGCTATTATCCCCCATAGTGGGTTGGTTAACCTCTTGACCCATAGCTCCGGGCGCACCTTCCTCCCATCCGCGTCGCAGCACCACGTCCTGGTCGCACTGGGTTTCGCCGAGGCATCGCAGTCCTCGTCGCCGCGACTTCCGCTGCACGTCACACTGCGCGCCTGCGGCGGCACCGTAGCGGCAAGGGAGTGGGGTCCCGGGTCCTCAGGGCAGGTGGTTTGTGGTGATTAGTAGTAGTTAGTAGTAGTTAATGGTGGTTAATAGTAGTTAATAGTACTTAACCACTTGTAGTTGATAGTGGTGATTATCAGTAGTTAATAGTGGTTAAGAAGAGTTTATAGTGATTATCATGTGGTTGATAGTGGTTGAGAATGGTTGATCGTGGCCTTTATTGTGTAGTTGTTTTGTGGTTAAGAGATGTTAAGAGTGAAGAAAGATGGTGAATGGTAGTAAGATATTAGCCATAATGAGGTAAACTCATTCTTAAAAGTGGTAACAAACGGTGAATAGCAACCATGTAAATGGTAACAATTTGTATCCACTGGTTAACACATGCTTAATAGTGGTAACGAATGGTTCATGATCGTGAACATAGTCAGGTATCAACGTTATTTATTGTCTAATCAGCTGGTGAATATTGATGGTATGTATGGTAAACTATTGGTGGATACTGGTGAATATTGATCATTTATCTATTATTTGCGTACAATTGAATAATGGTTTATCAATGCGTCAAATATGGTAGACTAGTTGTTAATAGTAGGTTCATGTATGATCACTCAATTTTATGTTTAATTTGCGGGCAACGGTGGTTAACACATAGTAAACTAATGGTTAGTCTATTCATACTATATGGTGAAGATTTGGTCAACAATAAAAGCTAAGACTGATATTGGTGCACATAATCAAGCATGCATTGACCATATACATCTAATTAACCAATGGGTGAATATTGATAGTTCGTATACGTTAAAGTAGTGGTTAAGATGGTGTAAACGTAAACTCAGGTGAATGATTGCACATGACTAACATAGTTGGCACTAGCAATGGTTAACTAGAGGTTGATATATGATTTTAAACCGTGGGTAATCATGATTCGTCAATGGTGAATACTGCTGGGATATCTATCTTGGTAATGGCAGTTGACAACTTGGGGTCATGATGATTAATGATAGTTGATAAATGGTTTATATATGGTGAACTAATGAAACTAATGGTCAATGAAATGGTCACTAGTGCTGTATAGATGCTGATCATTCTCAATACTAGTCCATGAATGGTCAACACAAAGTGATTTACAATTATGGTTGATAAAGAGAACCTAGTTTTTTAGAAGAATGCTTGTTAAGGGAGGAGTCATTGATAGAATGTTTGTCAATGGTTGATGATATTATGATCAATACATGCGTTTTCATGATCATCAAAACAGAATGGTGAGGATTGGTTAACAATAGTGATCAACAATCATTTAAACAGTGGTTGTTTCATCATGATTAGACATGGTGCAGAATGGTTGGGAATAGTTCATAATAATCACTGCTAACTTGAATAACAATAATGATTATGATTCATGGACAAACATGGCTAACACATGACAACAACGTATATATCTACATACTTCACACATGTACATATCATATTGAGTGGCAATGATGAGTAATTATGAGTAATGTATAGAAAGGTTGTGCAAAAAACATACTTGCTAAATCTTGATGATGCTGCCAATGAACGGTTGACAATGGTGAATCAATGGCTACCAAAATGGCCCATAAATCAAGGTGCATGGAGATGGTGGATGCCAGTCAGTGTCACATGATCAGCACCACCCCAGCAAGAACCAGGTATCATCATGACCAGCTTCAGCCAACTTGAAACCAAGTCTTAAACATGCATACAATGCCAACGCTGATTCAACAAACCCCTAGTTGATAGGGGATATCCCCCGCTATCGCCACATGGTTTCCTAGTAAAATCTGCCAACATTGGCCTGGCATTGGCACCTCCAGCTGAGTCACCTCCTATGCTCCCCAGGTGGCACCTCCTCGCCATCGCCACAATCATTGGAGCACTCGGCCCATGGACCAAAGTGCCAGGTGCCTTGGGCGAGGAGGCGGTGAGCGGCAACCAATGTCAACCAAGCGTTGTGGGGGGATGGTTAACGCTGATGAATCGCGCTTAATAGTGGTTAAGAGTGATTACTATGGTGGATAGTGGCTAATATGGTTCATAGGTCTATGGTGAACAATTGATCAAAGGAGTATGGTCATATAGGATGCTTGATAATGGTCATACTCAAAACAATAGGTAAACAAAAGGATTTGAACCATTAACAGGACTTGATTGTCTTTCATAGGACCTGTATGGTCAATATTGGTTGAACATTTACCTACTTATCACGGTACATGGTCAAACAATAAGAGTTTCACCTTCGGGTCTTTCCTAAGCCTTACTGTAAGAAACCTGTATGAACTTTGCCATATTTTTCGGGTATCGCAATGACGAGTCCATGCGAGCTCATGTAGTGACAGGCGGGTTTCGAAGTGAATGAATTTGGTGACACTCTCTCTCTATATAGTATATAATGTTATGTATCTATTTGTACATGTTTACATTCCAATACATCTATCTATATACTCGCAGAATTGCGCATATTCACATCTGCAAGCATCGAGAAATATCCTGAAGTTTTACCAACCACCACACACACTGTTGGTTCTGCTGCTTGGCAGTGGGTCAAAACCCGGTACCCCTGGTTCCCCTATCATTAACCATTGTTTCCCTTATTATTGTTGGTAAATTCTCCATTAGTTGGTTGGCTAATATTGACCCATAGCCAATTCTTTTTGATCCACCATTTACCTTTACCCACTCTCTTGCTCAGGCACATGTGCTGGTGTTGTAGCAGGATTCTGAGCGTGGAGGCATCTCACTGCCTGTCAGTGGAGCCGGGAAATGGGGGTCACCAGGATGATGAGTTGCTGGTTGGTTGGCGGGTTGGTTGGCCGGTTGGTTGCTTGGATTTTGTTGCTGGCTTGGTAATTCATAGTGAAGCGAAAATAAAGAGCTCCGGATTAACATATTCAACTTGCTTTCTGTCAGTGACCCTGAACAACCATCCACTTTTCTAATACTATGTTACATTGTTTTCAAGATGAGCGACCACTAACATTTGAGGGTCCATACTTGCGAGCTGTTTTTGGCAATTGATGCTTACATGGCCCTTGAGTTCTCCACTCGAAATGCGACACGGCTCATAAAATACTTTCGCCGATTCCAACACTTCACGTACACTTCCAGAGCTCAACAGCCGCTTCACCTGCCATCATATGTCAATATATCATGTATTGTTCAAGTTGCGGTGGATATACAGCACATCTGAGTTGTACAGTCATCATCGTTTTTAACATTGATGGTGAATTAATCATCATATAATATGCAAAACAATTGATTTGCACAATTTACAAATGTGCTATGTTACAAATACTATCAAATCTTAACTGTTTTGGCCATCAATCACTGAAATTATTGTCAGACTTCACGGCTTGTAACAACGCCCGCCAGATCCACCCAGGTGATGGCGTGGCCTTCACAATCAGCGTCCACTAAGGAATCGCACCACACCTTTCCGCAGCTGCTCAGGGCACACTGCTGCGAGGTGTCTCCATCTTTCTGACGGGGACATATGGTGGTTTCTCAAAATAGGGGTACCCCCAAATCATCCATTATTAGTCATTATTAGTAATAAACCAACCATTGTTGAGGGTCCCCTATTTTGAGAAACCACCATATATGATTTTACACTGCACGAATATAAGTGGATTCCATGCATAAGTCTATGGAACTGAGACGGATACTCCCAATGTGCATAGCTAATCATACCTACACATTACAAAGAAACCTCAATTGTGATATGAGTCGACATGACCTTTACTGGGAATGCCAGCACCTCAAAAATGTTCATCCGGAACAATCGACTCGATTTTGCTGAACCAACTGGCAAAACCCTTGGTGTTGGTAAACTCCTTGGGAAATCACCAACTGCTTATGGTTAAACTGGTGGTGGTGCAACTGTTTCACAGCTGGATCTCGGTGGCAGCCTGGTTTGAATCTCCAGGAATGGTGAGGCAGCACCGGCCGGCATTCAGAGCAGCACCCGAAACACCACTGGGCTAGAACACCTATGAAAAATATGAGTTCATCAACCAACCATCGCAAACACTAGGAACAATATTTGCATGCTGTAAGCCACAAGCCAGTAGCTGGCTAACCATTCTTGTGGGTTATTATCCCCCTTTCCTAAGCAGTATTCATGGACACCAGCGTTTTGGCTCCAGCTGCGCAGGAGACCTCAAAAAATTGGCGCCAAATCTCCACGACTGGGCTTCCAAGCCGCATCACGTTTCGCAACTTCTGTCCATCTTTCAGAATGGTAGATCATAACAAAGTGATCATATTAAGCATTGTTGTTGGTTTGTATTCCATATTAAAGTGATCATATAGAATGTTAAATCCATCTACAACTGACCATATTCCCAACATTAAGCATTGTTGTTGGTTAGTATTCCCTTTTGAATAATTCATCAACTCAATCAACTTGAATCAACCCTTCATCAACCATTCTTCAACCATTACTGGCTGGATCTCATAGAGTATCAATGGCCACATACTGCGTCGCCTTCCAAACGTCCCCATGATCTAGGTACCATTTATATCATCATTGATGTGATCATTTAATCTCATGAATGGCTGCGAAAACCAAACAAATGGCTCCCCAAGACCCCATCACACCTCCTTCTTGGATTATTTGAAAAAATGACTTAACCATTTAGATGAACCATTTAGGCTTTTTCTCGAAACAGGGAACCCCAAACATAGTTTGAGTTGCTTACTATAAATGATTGATATTGCATGATTGGGGGTATCCCCCATTTTAAGAAACCATCATTTCGATCGGGACTTCCTTTTCGATAAATTCAATCACGATCATGACTTCCATTTAGAGCATCATTTTCAAGAAACCACCATTTAGATCATTTAAGTCAGCAGCTCATTCAATGTCTTCCTGGTCCCCGCCTGTCGTGTGCGCAGGCCCGTACCACAGGAGGCGCTGCAAGTGGACCAACTGGAACTTTGCCAACTGCAACCGCTGATTTCATAGCAGGCCTGGAGGCTTCCACGCTGTTGTGGAAAAAATGGTAGCTGTTGTGAAATCAGTGACTTGTTGTTGATTTATTGTTGGTTTACCGTTCGTATGTTGTTGGTTTGTTGTTGGTCTATTTGTTGGCTTATTGCTGGTATAGCATTGGTCATCTTTGGACAATTGTTGGTTTAATGTTGTTCATCGTCCGCTCATTGTTGGTGATGATCATTGGCTACTAGTTTGGACATCACTGGCTCACTGTTGGATAATATCTTAGTCATGGGTTCAGCATTCGGTAATCGTCAGTTAATTGTTGATTACTGTCCCTGACTTTTAACCAATGATGAGGACACATCATTTGGTGTTAACGACTGAAAGTCGGAACATTTACTGTCTATGGGATAATGGTCCATGATTAGTTAATGGTCACTGAACAGTTCCTTGCGTCTCAATTACTGGCAAATGAGGGCTGGTCAAGGTTCACAAATGTTCGCTGGAAGACAGCATTAGATAAGCCGTCCTATTGAAAGCCGTCCTATTGAATATTGAAATCCACCCTTGGAAAGTATAGCTCAATGATTGGTTGCGCAGTGTGTATTGGACCCATGCCAATCGTAAGTTGACTGTTGGTCATCATGATTAGATGTTGTCACTGGTTACTGTATTTCAGTCCAAATACGCATTGTCAACCATCGTTGGACATAAGCTTGATATACCCCTATTGGATTTCACTGCTACTTGCAAGTAACCCCTCACTCACACTAGCAAATTACTGACCATCACCCTCACTACAAAGCCTAACAGAATCTATCATTGGACATTGCTGCTATGAACCATGGATGAACCACTGACGGCCCATCATTGTTTGATCTGCCGCTGGCATATTTCGCCAGGCGGAAAACAGGCCGATTCTGAAGCACGGATCTACGGGTTCAGAGCTAATTAACATGAACAGGGATCATTTTTCGATATTTTTCGTGATAGTTCATAGCCAATCAACATGACCAGGGGACATCCAGGGACGATTTTTCGCACCCAACCAGACCCAGCAACCGCAACGTGGTGAACGGCCACCCTGGGGTCCCCCCCTGTTGCCACCAGCCCCTCGCTCCCAGCATGGCCTCACTGCTGCTGGGCCGTTCCGCGGCCATGCAATCCGCGTCCTCGCCGGAGGAGCAGGTCACAGAGCGCCTTGCTGGCGTACCACGGTGGTACCGCGTTGCGGTGCTGGTGATGGTGGCTGGGAGGGATGTGGAGGGTTCTTAAGGCATAGGGACCCTTCAAAATGGCTGGCTTATTACATTTTATTATCATTGGGAAGCCCCAAAATGGCTGGTTTCTTCCTATCAATGATTATTACAATATAGTTTCTTCAAGTGGGAACCCCCCAAATGGTTGGTGAATGAAGCGATAACGACCAAAAACCATCGGTGATATGGTGGTTTCTTAAACAATAATAGGGAACCCCAAAGTTATGGCTGGCTTCCATTAATTGATAAAATGCCTATAGGCATAGTTATGAACTAGTGTGGCTCAAGATAAGTTGATGGTTGATGTTGATGTTGGCTGCTGATCCATGGTCGACCATTTCGTTAAAAAAAACACCACCACCAGTCACCAGCGGATGGTTGATGTTGATGTTGGCTACTGATCCATGGTCGACCATTTCATCAAAAAAACACCACCACCAGCAGATGGTTGATGTTGATGTTGGTTGCTGATCCATGGTCGACCATTTCATCAAAAAATCCCACCACCAGCAGATGGTTGATGTTGATGTTGGTTGCTGATTGTGAATCATTTCATTGAAACCAATCACCCAATCTTTGCCAACCAAGAAAGAGACAGGAGCTCACGTCCCATCAGCTCTGGATTGATCACAAAACCACGTATGCGTACAGTAAATATAATGTTGTATTCGCAATAGACACATCATTTGACATGTGTATCGATTTGGCTATATATCTATATTTCAACAAAATCGTAATATGCATCATGCATATGTGTTAACAAACGTACATGAATCAACAAATACATAGAGAATAAACAATCAAACAAGTAAATACATAGAACAACATGGTATACATATATGAACATATATGTCAATATGATGATGAAACAAACATATATGTTCAATCAGTGCCTAGACACATGAGCTTGGAAGACGGAAAGATAGATAAATAGAACTCACATGCGTAATTGGATAGTGTGTGCATGCACACCGCCCCTGCATGCACCATTGACTTGGCTCGTCACACAATTAAGTAGATGAAGCTCAAGAGATGAAAGTCTCAATCAACTGGTTGGTAGTTTCAACCCCTATGAAAAATATGTTTGTCAACCAACCATTTGCTAATAACTACTAACTAGGGAAATCAAAAAATGCTTGAAACCACCAGCCGGTCAACAATCAACATGCGGCAACAACGTCCTGTTTTGACATCCACGTTTACACAGATTCCTGTCAAACAATGGCCATGATGGTAGCATTTGTTTGCCACTTTTGTCAGTGGATATTTCAAAAGCCGGCACTTGCTGCTGCATTTTGCTCATTTTTGTCAGGATTCAAACATACCACATCGCTAATACCAATCTCTGTCAGGAACGGTTGGTCATCACCAATACTTTCACTAGTTGCTGGTCACCAACCATTCACAAACCCAACAATTCCTGACCCATCAAGAATCACAAAGTATTGATGATCACTGATCCATACATGCTGGTCACTCTTGTTGGTCACTATCGCAATGATGGGTCATCTGTTGGTCACCACGGTTGGTCATTGTCATTTGATTGGTGGATATAACCCGGCCCAAAAATATTTGTGCATTAAGCCATGGCCTGTATTGGGGAAGATAGGCTCGCATGTTTTAAGCCACCGAATAGTAGTTGTTGACAGTCAACCATCATCTTATGATCTCCTGTAGTTAATCACTATCAATGGTTGTAACCCATACGCTATACTCAACCCATTCACTTATTGTATGGTTATCCCCTATAGTATGGTTTACCTATCGTACGGTTAAACCCCTATAGTCAACCCATACGCTACACCATCACCCGCGCTCTGCACGCCAGGAGACTCACGAATGCCCCGGCCACAGAGGCTACTGCAGCTGCTCCAATCGCCCTGCTGCCATTCACACCTCAGGATGTAGCATGCTTAGCAATGGATAAGAATCTGGTTGGTGGTGCTCACCACCCATGGTTAACTAGTGGTTAACTAGTGGTTAATAATGGTTATATATGGTAATAATGGTTATATATGGTAATAATGGTTGATTATGATCATTACTGGTTGGTGGTTGAACCACCCCTGTGAAAAATATGCTTTTCAACCAACAATGTGATAATCATTGCTAGGGAAAATAAGACATGTTTGAAACCACCAACCAGTAATGCTAAGTAACACTTAATTGATTTTTGCATGATGATTTAGGATGGTTAAGGATGGTGACTTGATGGTTTATTGATGCTGAATCATCCTTAATTTGACGCAATGGTCATTGATTGCTGGCAATATTTTATGATTGATGATAGTTTTTCATATGCTGGTTTCTCAAAATAGGGGTACCCTCCAATCATCCACTGTTAACCATTTGTAGTAACAAACCAACCATTTTGGGTGTCTCTTATTTTGAGAAACCACCAAAATGCTTCAGAATGTATCAGAGAAAACTACGATGTTGTTCTGCCAAGAACGAAGTAATAATTCATATCAGGTGAAAAGCAGTTGGTTGTGACGGATTGTTGCATAGATTGAATAATTGATTAGAGTTGAATCTGATCTTTCATTCTTGGGTGTTTTGCGTTGCCTTGCCGTGCCCCCCACTTTGCTGCTATCCTGGGAACCATTGTGGAAGCTACCTCATGGATTCACACCTCTAGCTCACTCCAACATGATGACACCAGTGAAATTCCGACATCCCCTGGTTGGTGGTTTCACCGAACCATCCCAAATCATTGTAAAATCACCAAATGGCAATGGGTCAGTTCACCCTGTACCCCTGGTTCCCCCTACCATTAACCATTGTTTTCCCTATAAATTGGTTGGTTATCATCCCCTATTGTTGCTGGTTCCCTATTTTTGGTTGGTCATTATAAGCCATTGTTGGTTGGTTAACTGCTTGACCCATAGCCATATATAGCTGGTATATCCCCTATAGTTATTGGTCATTCTCCCCTATGATCAACCATTAACCAGCTGATTAACCAGCCATACCCAAACCTTCAAAATCATCACCGAGTCCTGCGGAAGTTGCTGCGAGACTTGGTTGACGTCCCGCACCCATCAGCAACCAACGAACTCTCAGTGGTGCCCTGGGCTTCCCCCACCCTTCCGTAGCATAGCAGCTTTGGATGACCTCGGCGCGCGCTAGTGGTGCCTTCCGCCCATGAGGAAACATCACATGGATCTGTAGCCAACCCGAAGGCGAACCATGATGCCACTGGTCAGGATGCTTCAAGAAGTCGTGGGAGAACAAAGCTTTGTTGCACGACTGTTGCCCAATGAATTTTTGACAGTTCAAGGTGGCAACTCCAGCACGTTTAATCGCTTGAAGTTAGGGGGCAATGATCCACTCACCGCCTGGGTCGAGCTCATGAAAGCTATCGGCTTCGTGCCATCGGGATCAAGCCTATCATGTAGGAATGTCCTTCAGCTCATGGTTCCACAAATATCAAAATAGCTAGCTACCTATAGCTTGTCCTACCCACCTAGCATGCATATAACTGGTTGGTGGTTTCAACCCCTATGAAAAATATTAGTCAACCAACCAATTGTTAATGATCACTAGGGAAAACAACAAATGTTTGAAACCACAAACCAGATAATATAGGCAATCTGTTACACTAGATGAGCTTGGTATGACAAATTCAATGCCAATACAACACCATTGCATACAATGCAAACTCGTTCGATACGATACAAATCAAGACATTGAGACATACCCAAATACAAACACATATGTACATACATACATTCATGCCTCCGAACAAAAAAACACCACTTACTGTACCATGTGGGTGTTTCTCAAAATAAGGATATGCCCAGTCATCCAGTTGATTAAACATTTATACGACTAGTAAACCAACCATTCTTTGGGGTCCGCTATGGCTTGAAAAACCACCATACCTTACCCTCCAAAGCACCTCGCGGGGTGAAAGCCTCCACGGCCGATCCAAAGCTTTTTCGAACTGCGATTGTTGGGCGACTGGGACAGCTGCCGTCAGCATTGCAAGGAGCCCAGCAAGGGACTGCCATGATCGAAGTCAAGGAGCTAGGGGGTGGGCACTCCAGAAATTGCTCAATGCCAATTGTCATGAGAAAGAAACACCATGTCTATGCGTAAACATATATAGATATACGACTATTCAATTTCATGTATGTCTACATTTGGTATACGCTCACCCTGATGCTGTATTGTATACATACATATACACATATATGCAAATATGTACACAAAGCAAACATGCACATATACATATGTTTCTTGCCCCAGCTTGCTTGATCATATGATTTTGGTTGGTGGTTCCAACAATCTTGCCAAAGAAATGCAACTGTGCAAACAAACAAACAAACAAACAAACAAACAAACAAACAAACAAACAAACAAACAAACAAACAAACAAACAAACAAACAAACAAACAAACAAACATGGCGTTTGTCTGCAAATAAACCTGATACTGACAGCATTGTCCGCGATGATCGAAATTGCTGGAATGTTGGCTGGTACCTCCAAGAGTGGTTGCAGCACTGCAGCCAATAGCTGCGTTTACGCAACAATGAGAGCTAACCTGCTAACAAAGTAATATAGATCATCTTGATGCTGGTCGATTGAGAGTTTCAGTGGCAAAAAAGTCAAACACAGCATTACTCCATTTGTTGGGAAACACAAACATGTACATGTGTATACATATCATGTGAAAAATATTGTATTGAATACACGTCCGAATCATTTATCTACTGATTCAACTATCTATCTTTCTATCTTCCATCTATGTCGATATCTAAGTCTGCTTGCATTTGTGTAATTCAGCTTGGGGCTGCTTACAGCTGTCAAGATCGAACCTGGTGGCAGTGCCATGCTGGTGCCCAGCTTGGCATGTCAGCTTCGAGCAGGAAACTGCACTGGGGTGCAGCCGATGACCAAATCAGTACCTCAAAGGGCCGTTACCGTGGTGGATTCTGATCCACGGCGGTGGAGATGATATGGCTATGGGTCAATATGAACCAACCAACTAATGGGATAGTGACCAACAATAATAAGGGAAACAATGGTTAATGATGGGGAACCAGGGGTACGGGGTTTTGACTCATAGCCATATGTATATAGTTGTTTTGTCTGTAGTAAATGAAGTGATTCTTCGGTTGCCAAGTGGTTGTTGATTTCAGGTGGCGAATTCTGCTGTTACAGCGACGGTTTTTGCTTTTTGTTTGTCATCTGGCTGTGGGTCAGTTCACCCTGTACCCCTGGCTCCCCCATCGTTCTACATTGCTTTCCCACTATTTTTGTTGGTGAACTTATCCCCCATTAGTTGGTTGGTTAATAGACCCAAAGCCATCTCGGTTTCTGGTGCCGTGGTGGTTTTAACTGGAATCAGCGATGACGATCCGCCGAGGAATTGGATGCCCTTGACTCAGGCAGCAACACAAAGTTCTGGTTGGTTGTACCCATCCGGGCCCCTGGCTGTACAGTGAACCGAATATGTGACCTTCTTGGGAAATTCACTATGGCAGTCAAGTCAGAAATAACTACGAATATGCAACCAAAGATCACCAAGTATAGGTGACACAAGGTGTCATATCGACGATTTCATTATATTTCAATCCAGTTGATATTTATGTTGGCATTGATCCATACCTGGCCCTCAAACGAAAAAAACACATAACTCTCTTCATTATCTTCCATTCGCGGCGCGTCAACGTCGTGCTGAGGGAAACAACCAGCCTATGATGAGACTTATACCATGATCCAGGTGGCCTGATCCTTCGCTGCCCTGGTGCCGGGGCCCATGAGCTTCTTCAAACTGCTTGGAAATGTCACGTGCTCCAAAGTCCTGAGAAGACAGCCCCAAGAAGCTCTGTTCGAAATGACACGAGAAAGAGATTGTTTGTGGGTTGCCAAGAACAACGAAAAAAAAACAAACATGCAATACGCGCAGCAGCCACAGCAGCAACAGCAACAGCAACAACAACAACAACAACAACAACAACAGCAGCAGCAACAACGACAACAGCATCAGCAGCAATAAAGGCTTGTGTAGATGGGGTGATATGATAAGCTATAATTACTTGTGTATACTCTCAAGCAGCAACAAAAGGGATATGCGAACAACCACCAGCTACAAATCAGCAGCATCCGCATCCACATGGCACTGAACGGTGGGGCGTGGTATAAACTTTGCTGCGCAGCGGCCGGGGTCAGCACGGCTTATCACCAGATTCACTATAGTGCGTAAACAATAGAGTCTGGCGGTGGAACCCCCATCGCCAAAACGCATTTTTGTCGAATTGGTCCACCATGCCAAGCAGGGTCACTACGAACCATATCATATATCTCTAAGGGTCATGAGTAACCATCCCAAAAATGAGTAGATAAACTGGTTTGGTCATGTCCAGGATGTTAACGAGGGATATTGGGCATTGACCCACAGCCATATCCATATCTTTCCAAGCCGCGCCGCCTCACCCCTCTGGTCCATTGTCTCAACCAGCTGGTTTCACCACTTCACTGGCCAACCCTCCCTCCCAAACGGGGTGCAAAAATATGCTCCGCCAGCCTCTGATTTGACGGGAAAACCCGGCCTTGAGCCTTGAAAGGGTCATGATGGTGATATGTACATAAACTGTTGACAAGGCTGTTTTCCGCTCTGTTTTGTTTCGTCAATATCTTTTTTTGTTGCTTGCATCACTTGCATCCCCCGTATCCCTTCTGAGACATCTTGTTTCCGCTGTTGAGACCAGTTGGGAGAAAACTTCAAGTTCAAATAGTTTGCGATTGTTGGATCTTGTCAGCATCATGCCACTTCATCATCCCACAGGAACGCTAGGCTGAAAGGATCTGTGCTGGTGCTTTCAAGGCCTGCCCCAAGGCCTCACACTAGCCCCTTCGATCAGAAGATCACCATGATCAGTCCAGTCATTGACATCTACTTTATATGATCATGGTGATCTGATGACTGGACCATAGTAATCATATGATCCCGGTATATGATGTTAACCATACTTAATATGAAACCAAGGCCTGGGGGGCGATACTGGGATAGACCCTATTGATCAACTAGGTGTTTATTCATCCAGGCTTGGCTTTAGCATTCATCAATCACTACCAATTTAAAGCCTTAAGGACTGCCGGCCACCATAGTTCCCATCATGTGTGACAAGTGGTTATGAGCAGACCCTGACACGAGGTCAATGATTCCCCCCAACTTCAACAGTCTGGTGCTAGTTACTGCTGGTGCAAGAACACATCTTAAACATATGCGCAAATCAATTTGGACCAATCATAAAATGTGGCCTCAACATGACCGTCTTGTCACTCATTCCCGGCTTATCATTGTTTGCTATCCAATCATCCAACCGGTGCTTCAAACCAACATAAATATGGCTAAATCTTGCCTGAAACAATATCCAACTGAAAAATGGCAAAAACTTAGCAAACAACCGCTTGGCTGTGAACCTGAGCAAACAACCCGTTGGTTATCCCCATTCCTCAGCAGTTTGTCCTTGGGGAGCCATGTTTCACCCTTGATTCTCCCCATCCCGCTGAGAGTCTGATGAAAGCCGTGGCCAAATTGAATACTCTCCAGACCTCGCATGGCAGTGCAAGACCCAAAACTGGTTGGTTAATGGTTGGTCTCCATCCATCAATCAGGAAACCATAGAACAAACCTCACATCCTGCCCCTGACCGACTGTTACTGATAGCGGTTTCTTGAAATTCACATGGATTAGATAGAGGTAACGTATAGTGGCTATTTACATTGTTGTCAGAGCAGCTCCAATCAACCACCATATGGAGAATGACAAAGCATCACCAACGGCTTTTGACCGTCGACATGAACCGCCATTGGATGGCAACCAATCAACTGTTGATTCAAATCCTGAGGCTTTTTTTCAACCAAATCACGTGCCAATTTTGCCCGTGGAAAGCAGAGCATTCCCTAAGGTAAAACTGACCACGTCTGTCTTGTATTCGCTTCACACAGTATGTGATTTGTGTGAACGCCATCATGACACAGGTTGCTTGACGTTGGACAATTCTTGATGAGTATTAATGATATCATTAAATATAAAATCACCCCCACGCCGGCGGAGTTGCCGCCCTTTCGGGCAGCATTCCTGGTCTGGAAGCATATCTGGAGAGCATGTTCTTTAGGGTTTTAGGGCCAAAGTTTCAGATGATGTGTTATTGTTAATTCGTGTCCAAGCTGATCTTTCTGTTTATGTCGTTGATGATGATATGGTTAAAACACATATGTAAATGAAAGTGATTGTCAGCCATTAGCCCACCTGGCCAACATTCTGAAACGTACAAAACACTGCGCCTGCGTAGCGAAAACGCACTTCTCCCGGTAGCACACCCTGCTTTGCCATACAATTAGATAGGTCTCTATTGACAAATGAAAATGGCACAAACCTAAATGCATTGACCTGCATCTATGTATCTATGTATATACGCGAACGTGTTCATATCTAGTTTGCACAAAGAGATGCCACAAAATATGAACACCAACATAAGATTATTCAAAGTTTCAGTAGTGTCAGTAGTGTATTTGTTTAAAATCATTCAACAATCAAACACTTCTTCTGATATACTTACACTTGTTCGTTGTTGCTTTCAGATTGCGGTCTATCCTGTCTATATGATGCATCAACTAATCAAGTGATATCAAGCGTGCAATTGTAAACATACACGCACCTGTGTCAACATATCCTGCCTGGGTACTGGGTATTCAGATTTCGTATCTAGTGTGCAATAGGCCTTTGACATACGGTGGTGACCATCTTCCATTACCGAAATAAAGCCAGTTCTGATCAAGTGTCACATGTCATTCATAGATCCTCGCTGACCAACATCTGACAATAAACAATCACAAACGCGCCCAAAAGTGGGCTCTGCGAAATGAACAACCCGAATGCTATTTGGTCTCAGGGGTTTTGCTTTGCCTGGAGCAACCAATCTGCACATGTCATTATGGAATGGCAAATAAGCACGTCAAACAATTCCTATCCGGTGATTGCACTGCGAGCGGAGCGGTGCATCTTCGTCTTCATGGAACAAAGGCCGGGCTAGATTCAATCATTTATGGAGCAAATGCAAGGCAAACAAAAGCCTCGGCTATTGTCCAACCATGATTTGAACTTGATTCTAAAATAAGTCATCGTTTGACATAACCTGCAAAACTGTTTGCAAACAGCGTTGAAGGAGCATGTGCCTGCATATGCTAAAAAACGCACATATGTTAAGACACAAACAATATACAAAGCACATATGCCAAACTAAACTACAAACACATACGCATACATTCAACAAACATCTACTTACATAGACGTTATCTAGGAATCTAGTGTATATATATATATATTTGCTGATCAAGTGAAGCTGTTGGTAGAAATCTATATGGGGGTTGTTCAAAATTACTTTATCCGCAACAAACCCAATCGCTGGCCAATCGCGGTCCAACTGCGGTCCCAGTAATTCCAACCGCGGGACCTTTTTTGAACATACGTCCTCCAAAAACAAAGGAACGAAAAAGGCAAACACAAGAGAGACTGAATTGGACAATTGCTCAAGCTGGGGGTGGTTCCAATCGCTGTCCAATCGCGATCCAATTGCGGATTGGATCGTATGTTTTCCAGTTTTGCTGTCAAATGAAACTTTCTATAAGCAAAAAGGAATTGGAGATGCACTGTTTTCCATGCATCTGCGGTAACATATTTGGATTGCTGTTAGTGTGATGGCAGTTTCAGGAACAAAGATATCTAACATATCCAGTCTATGCATTCCAACATTGCTAATCGCCCATCGCCGTCCAATCGCCGGCCAATCGCGATGCAGCATTTTCCAATCGCGCTGCTCTAATCAAACATCTCCCTACATAATGTATTATGTGGGTTTCTGGACGGCTCCCATATGAAGACCCACTCATGCACCCTGTGGGCTCGGGGCTCGTTCACCCTATCCCGATGCGCACGACACATCCCAGTGACTGCTCGGAAAGCTCACCATCTCCAAGGGCTGATCGAAACCTGCGAGCCAAACACTGTGGATGTCATCGTCAAGAGATGACGACTCGTCACTGCCCAGAAGCAGTCTTAAGCAATACATACTATGCCATGCATATGTACTCATGTATATATATATATATATGTATGATCATGTATGATCATGTATGATCATGTATGATCATGTATGATCATGTATGATCATGTATGGTCATGTATGATCATGTATGTGCGTATGCGGGTATGTGTATTGATGTATGAGTATGGATACATGCACCAATAGAACAATTCAATCACCCATCAATCATCGATAACAATCAACATTGCCCAGTCAGAATTCACACCTGCCACTTCCTCGTCAGACGTTCCGACCATCGAATCATTAGCCGTAGCGCAAAGCATCAGTTCAGTTTGCCCGGGCGCTAATGCATAGTTGCGGTCACATCTCCTGTGTCAAAAGAAAAGGGTAGATCCACGAACGAGAGTGCAACTAAACCGAAACAGTCCCACAAAACGAGTTGGTTTGTAATAATAGATCCATCAAACTCAACCACCTCCAATATCACTATACCTTGAATAGCTCGTGCTTGTTCACGACATATGGCAGGTTAAGAAAAGCTGGATCTGAGACAGAAAAGCCTGGCCCGGCTCCAGTCCCACCACGGGTGGACCCGGCTCATCACCCAGCCGCCGACGTCGCTGGGCCCCGCCTTCGCCCAAGACCAGTTCCTTCAGTCCTCGGCGCAACCGGAGCGGCTGCCACGAGTGATAGCTGTCACCAGCATGGACCGTGCAGAGATGACTTGCCGATGATGGGATGGGCCCGGTGTTTTTGAAAATCGAGGACCCCCACATCATCCCAATGTCAATCATTGTCTGGTCGGTGGTTGACCCACCCCTATGAAAAACATCAGTCAACCAACGATTTGTTAATACTGTAATTACTAGGGACAATTCAAATATCAAACATGTTTGAAACAACCAGCCAGTTATTAGTAGTAAACTATTCATTTTTGGGTCCACTGTTTTGAGCAACATCCATACAACAAAATGAACTTCAACCATCACTGCTACTGAGACCGAAACTGCAGCGCCAAGTTGTATTTTGCAAGTGCTAAACGAGCAACATTTGTCTTCTGCTTAGGGCGCTTTGAAACTAATACGGCTGGTGGTTCCAAAAGTGCACAGAAATAGCCCAAGAAATGAATGTCCCACAGCCATCCTTCCATGACCTATGGACCTATAATGCCAACCGGAGTTAATCAATCCCCCCAATTAGTCAGTGGCATTCGTCTCGCCAAAATCTGGTCCTTACTAAACTCAATTTGCGTGCAGTTTCCACCCCGGAGAAATACAAATACCCTTGAGAAATAGCCCCCAAATAAGTCATTCCCGCCTCTGACCCGGATTGCAAGACCAATTCTAACTTATCTCCTTTTATTTGCAATTACAGACTAACTACAGATTAATAAATAACGACCCTGATGCTGGACACTGATGCTGGCCTTCCTGATCTCAGCTGCTTCTTTCTCAATCTTATGCTTTCCAGCTGGTTTCCCCATCTATCCCCATAGGAATCTTTACGGCTTCCCGTTGGCTTCCTATGCCCCTTTTCCCTTGTTGAAAGCAAACGGACAGCCAATGATTATTGTGCTTCCCCAGAGTTATTCTATCCATGCCATCCTGCCATCCTGGAAATGGTTCTGTTGATCCTTCTCTCATAGGCACTATCGAATTGGCAAAAAACCCTGATCTCTTTGATTGGCTCATCATTTGGGGGTCCGGGTAGGGGAGAAAAAAATAATGTCTTTCAGACCTTGTTGACCTTGTTGACCCTGAGGGGGGGGGTTATCAATCCCGAGTGCACCTTATACGTGCTTGGATCTGCAGCTGGGGTACCATGGGTATCAACCCTATAAAGTAGCTGCATGAACCCCTGAAATCGTGGCGAACATTCCCACTTGGGATCCCTGAGGATGCACATCCAAGTCCTGTAGTGTCACTGGCTGGCTATGCCAAGAATCCGCTGGGAAGATTGACATGTTCCAAGCTTTGGTCAAATCCTCAGAGCGGATTTGCCACCGCAAAGCACCGCGAACCCACTGGCTCGGATGCTCGATCTGAAGCATGAAAGAGTGGATGTCATGCTTGACAATATCTGAAATATAACATCCACCTTGAATTAATTGATGTTTGATTCTATTTATTGATAATACCCTCAGAAGATAGTTGATTCGAAATTAACATTGGTCCGTAGTGGTTGATTTTGATTCTGGCCAAATAAGTTTGGTTGACAATGGCAGAAGGAGTTGACTGATCATCTAGTGGATCTGACCATTGATGCTTGCTAAATATTGCATGGTATATGAACTAGACAGTATAGTATAAACTGTCATTGAATCATCACCTGGTGATCACCACCCTTGATGGATACATTGAGGTGTCCCCACATCAAGAAAGGTTTCCCGACACATAGCAGCTGCAAATCCATCACCCACTGCAATGGCATGTAGCCCAACTGTTGAACTGTACAACACCACCGACAAACGAGTAATTTCAGGATCTGCTGCTGCTATGATACCTCCAACAATCTCCGTCATTTGTTGTTGTGCCAAGAAAACAAGCGAAGTCCCAAGAGATTTGAAATGATAGTATATGTACATATATAAATATATATATATATGTATACTGTATAGTTACTGTATAATGTATATATTGAAAGAATATGTGTCTGTGGGTCGCCGTGTACCCAAGCAGTTCGCATCAAAGTAGTTGAGCTGTTGGGATAGGTACTGCACAAGCGTGGATGGTGGCGCAAGACCCTCAAGGTAAATGTACAATGGTCTTTGGAAACCTTCCAAACATGCCTACATCTACTCTATGGTAAACTAACCTAGAAGCTAAGAATCATCATTTTTGATGGGTAAACCGTCTGTAAATGTGGTGGATTTTCCACTTCCAGGTTAGTTTGCCGAAGAGTAGTTGAACATGTGTAGCTGTACTTATATAAAAGCAGTCAGAACTGTTCCAAAACATTTATCACACATCTTAGTGAGATAGTAAAAACTGCGACTAATGTTGATGATCTATGACATTTAGTAACATCCATCATCAATTGTGACTGTATACAATCTATAATCAGCATGTTCGAGAACAGTGGTTGAATATACATCATGTTCAATTGATTCTAAATATCATGAATGCTTTTTGATTGCATCAAAAACATAATGGTTTGATACCATGGTTGACTGTACATGATAACGGTATAAATCATGACCAGTATTGTACATACAAGCAACCAGTAAATAAATATACAATCAATAATTTCTGGTTATATAGCATATACCAATATCATAATGTTTATAAACAATCGTAATGATTATATCCATATTTAATATTGTGATTATGTATAATCAGATATAACTTTTCATGATTTTAAACAACCATTTATGGACATATCAATATTGTTGTATATACAATTAATAATTTAGGTAAGACCATGGCTGATTGTATATTTATATAATTTTCATACCATAGATATAGTCATAGTTTCAATATTACATAATTACCTTACATAACTTATGTATCCTTGTACATACAATAACTACAATCATGCAATCCTGATCCATAATCATAATATCACTTGGTGGCTTTTAGATCCCTTGCTAAACGTCTGACTTTTAGTGGTGATATGGTAAATCAATCATATCCAAAAAATGATGAAAAGCCAAGTTCATAGCTGTAATCCACCCAAACATGGCTGGTTTATAGTGCCTAATAGTGGTTGACGATAGGGAATAACAACAATTGGTTAACCAAAATGCTACTAATAGTGGTTAATGATAGGGAACAGCAAGTATTTGCTACCCAAAATGCTACTAATAGTGGTTAATGATAATAGTTTAACCCAGATTATATAATAACAACTAACCACCAACAATAATGGTTAAACAGCTACTAGTGGGTTAATGAACTTGTCTTGAGGGCTTATAGATCCCTTGCTAAAAATATATTTTTAGTGGTTATATGGTAAATCAATCATATCCCAAAAACACTAAAAACCTAAGTTAGTGGGTATAAGCCATCCAGAAATGGCTGGTTTATAGTGGCTAATAGTGGTTAACAATAGGGAATAACACTAACAAAGAACAATAATGGTTAAACAGCTACTAGTTGGTTAGTGAACTTATAAATGGTATATAAAATCAGGTGTAATCCTTGCAATACCATGGTTGATACGACCAAGGCTCTGCCACCAAAAGCCAAGGTCTGAATGCTGCTTGGAAGGTGCCTGAGGGAGCGAGGCCTGGGTTGGTTGGATGGTTGGTTAAGGTTGGTTTATGGTTGGGTAGTAAGCCTTGATCAGCAACACTAGTAGGGATATATCAACTACAACTGGTTGGTCTGTTGGTTGCAGGTTCGTTGGCAAGTTGAAGGTGAGTTGAGTTGCTCAGTTAGTTGGCTGCTTGGATGATAAGTTGGCATTTCTGTCAAAAGGGGTTCTGCAGTACTATCTGGTATCGTGGTATTGATCCACATACAGGATTGAATATGTTGCTAGTGACCGCTTCCGCTCTCCGCAAGAAGGATTGCTTGCTCGGCTTTTCAATGGTTAACCACTGTTCTGCCCTGGAATGACCACTGTACCTTCACGGCTGTTGTTATTTGAATATCATGATGATTCACATGCACACTATTTGGTTTCAAATATATACGCACTACTTATCTATACACAAATGTCATCAAATATCAAATATATTTAGATGTATGTATGTCTGTCTGTCTGCCTGTCTGTCTGTATCTATCTATCTATCTATCTATCTATGTATCTATGTATCTATGCACGTATGCAAATATGCATTCATGGAATTCGAATACAACCACATAGTTTTCATTTCCGCCAACAGCTGCCCATCACACAGCTGTCAAGATTCACTCCGTCCAAGGGCTGGTCAAACTCGAAGCCAAACTTCAGACTTTCCAGCTCACCTGGGAATGACCAACATGAACATAGAAAATAGTTGTTAATACTGGTTCATAGCTAATCATGATGAATAGTTAATCATAGTTGATGGTTGATAGTTAATTGATAATGACTTATCAGCTTATTGGTTACTACTGGAGGATAATGACCAACATACGAAAAACATGCTCCTTAAAGCCCCTGGGTGACCAGCATGGAGGTTATCCAGCGGTTCACGATAACCGCCACCGGCTTTTTGAGTGTCACTAGGATGGTGTATCATACCCCAAGGAGCCCTTGAAGGATCGACTTGTCCATTTAGCTGTTTGGGATTCTTGGCATATCATGGATTCTATCATAATGCTAGGCTGAATGGTGGCTTCAGCCCCTATGAAAAATATTAGTCAACCAACCATTTGTTCATAAAACATAATGGACATGAAAAATGTTTGAAACCACCAACCACTAGGCTTGTCTCTATTAACAGCCTAAAACCATCGACGAGTCGGTATGCTGCAAACACACCCTGTGGCCTCACCAGGTCCATGACACCGCTCAGTTTGCCGATGAGCGGCAGGGAAAGGTCACATTGATGAGACTCTTGTCGAAGCAATCTCCCAACACCAAATGCCTCGGCGGCAGCTCACTTTCCTTCGGTGCAAACATGGGGCTGTTCTCTCTCTGCAAATAATGTGTTGGTCTGTCTCATCGTTGCAGTCCAGCGTTGCCATCACCGCAATAATCATGATCATCACCATCACCATCACCATCACCATCACCATCACCATCACCATCACCATCACCATCACCATCATCACCATCACCATCATCACCATCACCATCATCATCATCATCATCATCATCATCATCATCATCATCATCATCATCATCATCATCATCATCATAATCTTCGTCTGCAGCAGCAAAGGCAGCAAAGGCTGATTTGGATCAAGTCATCATTTCTGCCGTACAGTGAGACTTCAATTGTTTATGATCACCGACAACCGCAGTAATTTTTGTATGCTATGTGATGTTGAAACTTCAATTTATGTTGGCTATTTTGCTCAAGGTCAGGTTGGTTAAGCTTGCCAAACAAGGACCTCTCCAACGGAGAGACTCTGCTCTTGAAGCCGTCCTGAAACTTCAAGCAAAGCTTCAATTCAGACTTCCATGATTCTAACACCTCCTTATGTGGTGGTCACAGGGGTACCTGACTTTTATGGTTGGTTTATTACTAAAAATCGTTCTAAAAGGATGATCTTGGCGGTCCCCTGGAAAAAAAGAAAAAAGCACATTTCTGCTACACCAGCGTTCCCCCTGAGGGCACCAGCGTTCCTCCTGCGTCATATCTAATAGTTTGCATGTTTGCTACACCCGCCACCAGCGTTCCCCCCTGAGGGCAAGGACTTCAAGGCAGTCGGGAGCTGCACACGATCCAAGCACCTGCGCCACAGCGTTCGATGTTTAAGTGACGGTGAAAATTGACTAATTAGGGTTGATGGTGGTTGGAAAATGTGAAAATTGATATTGGTTGATATTAATTGATGATATTAGATAACTCACTGATTAGGATTCATAGTGGTTGGAACATTGAGTTTTCTGGGAAAACCATGGATATTTCATGGCTATGGCTATGGTTAATGTTGGCTAATTATGAGGAATAACCAACAAATACCAACAATAATAGTTGGTTGGTGGTGAACTGCAGTGGTTATAACTCCATTGATAGGGGTGAATAATAGAGGATAATACCAACTATATGGTCGTTTCTTGAAATAGGAAACCCTCAAAACCGATGGTTTACTAGCAGTAAATGATTCATATTGGATGATTTGGGGGTTGCCCTAGTTTGAGAAACACCAGTATCTGTATTGGTTATATTGCTGAACACTAGTTGTAAGCTTTCTCAAGATGTATCAAGCTTTCTTAAGCTTAGTTTGTGACACATGCAACAACCCACCCATGAGACTTGGTTCAACCCTAGGGAACTACGGTATGATCAAGCAAGGTTTTTTCGCCGCCCATAAGCTCTGATTAAGTGTCGGCACTGTAACACTATCCCGTTCAAAGATCATTCAGAACATGATGAGACATGATGAGGCAAGAGATTTCCCCATGACTGATCCACATAGGCTTGGCGTCACGGATTTTCCGTGCCATGATTTGTTAAGGATTTTCCGTGACATGACTCGTTAAGGATGCGTCGGACGCGTCGCACATCTCTGGTGGTTGGGTCACAAGTCTGGTCGCTCTTTCGTCCAAGCAGCTGGTTGAAGGACTCGCCGAAGGTCAGGTTTTCCAGGCCTAGAAATGATGGGAAAATGGACGGAAACCCATGAGAAACCCATTGGAAACCCATGGGAGACCCAGGGGAAACCCAGGGGAAACCCAGGGGAAACCCATGGGAAGCCCGTAGAACATCCCTATCAGCAGGTGGTTCAAACTTGAGGCCAGGGGGGAGGTGACGAAAGCATAGCATCTAACTGGAAAAAGAGAGAACGACATTTCATTCATTACGCCGCGTGTATGCACATGTAAAACGTGAAATACAGGGAACACCTCAACAAGTGGAAAGAGCAGTGCAAGTGAAGCAAACAAAAAGTTTGTTAAACCAGCCAGCGGAGGGAGGGCCGTGACTTTTGGAATGCTGTCCCAGCCAATACTTGCTAAAGCACGAGCAACTGCAGCTATCTGACGCTAGGTCTCGTGACAAGGGGTTTCCTACAGATTTTCCTATCGACTAACCCAGTGACAAACAATGTATGTTGAATACTAAGCAGGCTAACCATGTTGAAATCTGCTTGTTGCTAGCCTCGACCAACGTCTGCTCATTCCGTCTTCGTTTCTTTGCAATGACTGAAATCCACGGTGCTGATTCGGGCGGCGGTGGCAATTATCCCCTCAAATTCCATCCTTTCCCAATCAAGATCAATTCTCACGCTGGCAGCGGGTGCACCCATTGGTAGAACCAGATTTAAGGAGCTCCGTAGACGGCTAGGGGTCGACACTCCCAGGCGCTGAGTATGACCCTTGGCCTGTGGGTCAAGGGCCCCTGTAACCCTGGCTCTTGACAGAAATGACCTTAAGGAGTCCCACTGTGGCCTGAAACGCTACCCATCGGTATAGCTAGTTGGGACTACCCCACACCCCTCAGGGATCCAAGATCCAATGTTCAGCAACTGGCAGCATCCCAGTCCAGGGGCTCACCGCCAAGGATCCTTCAGGAAAGACCAGCTTGTCGATGTTGTGATCGAAATGATTCCCAAAGATCAGCGTCCTAAAAGGATTCAGTTTCAAGGCTGCTCCGGACTCATGCGATGGTTGGTGGTTTGCCTACTAACAAGCGGTGATTTCATGGTGATTTCCCTGAAATACATGACATCTATGGTGATTCACCAATCAAACAAGTGATGTACCGTAATGGCGGTTTACCTGTGAAACATGGTGTTCCACCTGTAAAAAATGTGGTTTTGGCTCCCAGCTCAGTTTACCAGAGAGTATTCCTTTTAGGGAATATAGTGGAATACAGCTTACAATTTCCTGCAATTGTAGTAGCTCTCATCATCGTATCATTATAGTTCCCAACAACCTTTTCTATCATCATTGTGATACCTAGCAGCAATGAGAGGAAAATATCCTGAAAATAAGGGTATATTGATTGGTCAAACTTGGGATTGAACATAACACAAAGAACATCAAAGAACAGAACCAGTCGTTTGTGTTTCCGTGTGGCCGCAATCAGCACGTGTTTCAGAGGGCCCGCCACCATGGCGCACTGGCCAAGCATCTGTAGACCGCTGGGCAACTTGAATCCGTCCAGGCTCTGCGAAAAGAAATTGCCAAAGATCAAACTCTGAAGCCCCGCAGGCAGCGTCACCTGGTTTCAAGCACTGTCAGGGGCGGGGGTCGTCACTGTCCAACATCTGACTTCTTCATCATGATTGGGATTTGGTCATGGTGAATGGTTGGGTGTGGTCTTCATTTTGCGTACAAGTACACGTCGAAATGAGTCCGACCATCTTCTTTCCTTGCTCGGGTGTTTCTCATCAGCTCCTTCCATCAACCACGACAACCACAACCGGTTGCTTGGAAAATCGACGTTGGAAACCCTTGTTTCAAGATGTTTCAAGATGTTTCAACTGCAAATCAAAGGGATTTTACATGGTTTCCCATGGTTTTCCTATGGTTTTCCTATGGTTTTCCTATGGTTTCCCATGATTTTCACCTGGTTTCACCCTGGTTTCACCCTGGTTTCACCCTGTTTTCAACCTGAAACCATGGCTTTCCAGGTTTCCGCACCTGGTCCAAGGCCCGATCAAAGGAGGAGCCCAAGGACAGGCAGTTGAGCTTTGAGGGCCATGTCACTTGATCCAGGCCTCAGAAACTTGGCATAGATTGATGGTGATTGATATGGCTGTTTCTCAAGCCATAGGGGTACCCCCAAATCATCCAATTGTAGTCATTTGGCTATGGGTCAATATTAACAAACCAATAATGGTGGATAATGACCAACAATAATAAGGGAAACAATGGTAAATGAGAGGGGAACCAGGGGTACGGGTTTTTGCCCCACAGCCATTTATAGCAGTAAACCAACCATTTTTTGGGGTCCCCTATGGCTTGAGAAACCACCATATGGATCAATGTTGATTGATAGTGACTGATAGTGTGATAAGTAATAATCAATAATGATTTGATTAATATGATTTATAGTGACCAATAGTGATTAACCAGTATTAATTAATGATGATTCATAGTGCCTTATATCGATTTATCGTTGTTTAATATGGATCAATCTTGATTGATAGTGATTGAGAGTGATAATGATTAATAGTGACTACTGGTGATTAAGAATTAATGATGACTCATGGTGCCTCATAATGATTGATAGTGATTCAGATTGATTAATGGTGATTAATAGTGACTTATATACTGAAATAATGGTGCCAAGAGTTGACCCGCTTAGTGGTTAAATGCTGGTTAAGAGTGTTTACTATAATCACATGATGGTTTCACAAAATCGGGAACCTCCAACAATGCGTGGTTTATCAATTTATGACTAACAATGATTCGACAAGGATGACAATTGGGGGTCCCCCGATTTTGAGAGACCACCAAATGTTTGTCATGTAAGTCTCGTCATTAGGAGATGCAAACGTTGATAAGATATTTACCTGCAGCCATCACAGTAAAACAAGTAAAACAAATCAATGCGGTGCCAAATGGTGAGGCATCATCTACACACTGGGCGTTCCCAAAACACATGCTCAACCCATGCGTCAAAGCCTGTTCTGAGCCGCATCTAGAAGATATCCCTATCGCTTACCACGTAAATAGGTTCATATGTTCCCAGATTCCCTATCATTTCTCCAATGTTTCCCGTCATGACAGCTGCAAGAACTCCCCCAAGAATTATCAACCATTGCTGATTGTGGAATTCCAAGCAGCAATTCCTTCGTCTTTGAACCTGCATTGATGAGCTTGCCCACCATTTACTTACACACCTGCTCCTCAGAACTGGGCAGCTCCAAATCGCTCCCTCCAAACCACAGCCAGTTGTATCCACCAACCGGTTTCTGGTGGGGATCGTCCGCACAGGGGGTAGATCTATGTGATTGGTGGCAGATCAGGGCGCCCCAAAACGTAGCTTGGGGTCACTCAGCAGCTTCCCATGGCGCCGATGCAAGACCCATCCTGGATCACCCATCCATTTGCTGCCACAGGACTGGTGTTGAAGCCATCTCCTCTCAAGCGGATGTGCCACCCAAACTGCCAGGATAGGCGTGAAACCATGGCCATGACATAAATCCGTGGTCTGTTTGCACATGCTCAGTTCAAGGGACCACCTGCACATCCCTTCAGCACCCAAATCCCCACCCAAGTTGCCAACAACAACATGAGTCCCTGGTCCCGGTCCTAGGTTGAGCATCTGAAGGCCATCGGGCAGTTTCACACGATCCAACGATTGGTTGAAGGTGTCGCCGAACGTCAGGCCTTGTCAGCTGCCGTTCACTGCTGGGACCTGACCTCTGGGACAGGTTGGTGATCCGCCACACGGCGATGCTATGCCCTCGTAGCATCTTGTAGCAACCAATCAATAAGGGATAAACTCACCTCTGGAAATCCAATGCCACCGGCCAAGAAGGGATATTCAGAAAGGGTTGGACAGGAGAACAAATACAGTTGGATGTTCAAACGGAGAGAAACCCGCATTTTCTGTGGTGTTTTCAGGGGGTACAATCGTTGACCAATATGCAGGATGTGCACTGGGGGTTGAGCTGAGCAAAGGTTTGCGGGTGAAAGCTGTGGCGCTTTCCTGAAGATGGTGACAGACATTAATACTGTGAATAACTGGTTGGTGGTTATAAGTTATAAGCCATCCAAAAAATGTTGGTTTAAAAAGTATCAGCCACATAAAGGATTTCCGGAAACCTTACAGTGATCATTGGTCCCTAGAACCAATGAGCATTAATCTCTATCAATGATCGCTCAATCAAAGGGTGGTATCATCAAAAACTACCCTGCAGATTTTGACTTCTGTTCTGTTCACAACTAATTAATCTCTGTCACAAAGCTCCCCAAGCATGGCGACGACTCAAGCCAATGAAACGGAGAAAATCTGAACTGCAACAAGCTCCAGAGGCAACACTTATGGTCACGAATCATTGGATGATGATGAGCATTGCATATTACATACTAAGTATTATACTACAAGTAGAGAATAAACTTAATAGTGTAAAAACACATGTGTTGACCAACAATTTGTAATATTCACTATAAGTAAATATGTGTTTTTTGTTGCAACTGTGTGTATGTGCACATGCACCTCTGTACTTTCGTAGAGGTTCGTTGAGCCTCATCATCGCTACCACCTGATGACGTTGACAATCAACACCATGTAGCCTTAGTAAATATGTGTTGACCTATCTGAACACAGGTACCTTGAGGCACCAGATACACAATTTGGAACTACAGGTACTTCAAGGTACGTATTGACCCATGGCAAAGGGTCCTACATGGTGACAGCCAGGCTGAGCAACCTCAAACCAGCCAGGGATCCCATCAACAGTGAGTTGTGTCAGCGAACTGTTAGCTGTGCTTCAGAGTTCTTGCTCAGATGACTGCTAACATAAAGTTAGTTGCTGAAAAAGTTAGTTGTTAGCAGTTAGTTCTGCTTGTTATCTAAGCTGACTACCAACTGTTGAGTTGCTTAGATAACAAGCAGTTCAACAGAGTCGGCTGCTTAGATTGCTTAGCCCCAACCACTCAACCAGCCGATTGTTGGCTGTGCACTGTTGGTCACTGGTAGATGTTGGTAACCTCTTGCCTTCACCTCGGTAGGTTGCGATTGGTCACTACTTGGATGTGCACCCCCACCGCGAGGGTGGTCACAATACCCGTGGTTAACGGGGTCAGCTACATGGTGAGTCACAATTCACATAGTTTCGCAACTGATATCAGTAGCTGAAATACCAACTGCACAGCAAAACTGGTGAGCTATCTGAATTAGCTACTGATATGAGTAGCTATTAGTAGTTCTGATATGAGTAGCATTTAGTACTACTGATATAAGTAGCTATTAGTAGTACTGATATGAGTAGCTAGTAGTAGTACTGATATGAGTAGCTACTAGTAGCACTGATATGAGTAACTGATATGAGATGATGGCAGAAGCTAAACATGATTATCTCCCAAGTTTAAACTCAGCTGCACATCCAGCCGTGGGTGAGACCCACAGGGCGCTTCACCACCCATCGTTGCCCCGTGTGCTGCCGCGTGGCTTTGCAGCCCCTCGGGCAACGTCAACTGATCCAGGCGTTGGTCGAATTCTCAGCGGACGCGGCCACCCGTAGAGTGGTGGAGCTGGGAATGATGGTTAATCAATGATGAATCATTAATTAGTATGGCAAATTACAAATGGTGGTTTCTCAAAATAGGGATACCCCAAAAATGGTAGGTTTATTGCTATAAATGCCTATTATTGGATGATTTAGGGGTCCCCCTATTTTGAGAAACCACCAATTGGTGAATCAATGACGAATCAATAATTCAGCATTAATGATCCATATGGCCAATTCATGATGAATAAATGGTTAATTAACTTATAATTTGGTGAAAATTGTTTCATCGTGGTAGATAATTGGGAATGATGCATACTTTATGATAAATCAATGGTTAATCAATTGGAGAACTAACGGTTTGTCAATTCATCGGTTAAACTAGTGATATTCAATGAAATGGTTTATTGATTGGATAACTACAGTAATGATTGATAATGGTTAATGATTGGTTAAACAAAACAATACTGCGTCATTGGCTGGCTGATAGATGTTCGCATGTCAGGAGTCATTTGCTATTTACAGCAAATTACAAAAAAACAATGTAGGGTCGGTAAGGTCAGCACCCACAAAATAGGGGTACCCCCAAATCATCACTTATAAGATTCAGCACTTGTAGCTATGATTATCTTTATAATTTCACCCTCAATCCAGTAGTAGTGCACAAACAAACACATCCACACAGTCGCCCTCAGTGTCGCGTCATCGCAGTGCCTACCAAAGGAGCATCCCACCTGCTGCTGTATCTTCCGGAGTTGACTATCATAAGTTGGATTAAAAAATAACTCTATATTCAAAAAATGGATCAGAACCAGCTCATTGGTAGCCAGACCATGGCTCCGCTACAGCCATCATAAACGACATAGCCGTGGGACCCACAACCCCTGACCTCCCGTGCTGCCACCAAGGATCTACCCCCGAAGATCAAGTGCTTCAGGCCTTCCGGAAGCTTCACAGCCCTCAGTGGTCGTTCGTCATGCGCGATGCGCTCGTGTCGTGACCCGGAGGAATGTGGGGGTTGAAGCCCTGGAATGGTTCACTGGTTGGTGGTTGAACCACCCCTGTGAAAATATTGGTCGACCAACCATTTGTTGATAATTACTAGGGAAAATAAAGAATGTTTAAAACCACCAACCAGTTTACACTGATTTATCTTCATGAACTTGTCTTTAATAGATATGTTCATATGCATACTTAGATAGAACTATACATGGAGGTAAAAAGATGTGTGTTTTGCAACAGACTTGCACGTTTCTTTTGTTCCGTTTCCGGTGTGAAGTTGGTAGTGAACCATTAAATTCGGTCACTTCCCAGAAGACTTAATGATTGGGATGTTCTTCCAGTGAAGCATCTGGCAATGATCATCCTCTGAATGATGACTCATCTAAATGGCATATGCATATAGACATGTGTTTATGTATAAATCAAATATCTATATATCTAATCACATGTATATACAAATATTTAGCCCCTTCGTCTCAATCGTGAGTCTTCGGTCCCGTCACCAGTACATGCACGACGCAGCTCGGTCCAACTGCAATCGCTTTTCTGATCTTAAACGGCTTCGTAAGTTGGTTTTGGTTACACTTCAGATTTGTGCAACTTTCGCCCACAAACACTCCCCCTGGCTCTAGCCGACCGGCTAAGAGACTTACAAGGGATTTCGTCACGTGTTTTGTGACAATCAAATGGAAAAAAGCAGCTCGATGGCGACAAGCAATCAACACTAGTCCCAGAGCGCTACATACTTCACTGCCCTAGCTCAAGCCGTTTCACGTCTAAGAGCTACAGATCTGACACATCGCGATCTTCCAAAGCTTTCCTTCTGCAGCTCTGCATCCTATGTCCTGGTGAGCTTTCTGTCCCTTTCTATGAATGTAGACTGGTTTCTTCTGATCCCAGACTGGCGCACAAACCCGACAGACAGCACACGCGTACACCCTCTTCGACTGCTTCAAAGATGAACAGCCCCTTTCTTCGTGCGCACGTGTTCCCCATTCCGTCAGGTACACATACTTCTCATCCTCCTTCACTTCCTTCACTTCCATAGGGACTGAAGAGCTAGCCGCTCCCTGTGCCGTGGAGCTTGAGGCCCCAGTTGTTGACGACTGAGCTCCACGTCTTCCCTCTTTCGCTTCCAAATCCTTCCTCACCTCGGAACTTGATTCTACTTTCTGCTTTGACTCCTCCTCCTTCTCCTCAATTCTTCCTTCAACATTCTTTCCTTCCCTTCTACGAAGTTCTTTCTCTTTCTTCAATCTGTCCTCTTCTTCCCTCAATGCCTTCTCACCTCTCTGCCTCATCAACGACTCTTCCTCATCTTCCAAGCTTTCTTCAGCCTCCTCTTCTCGAACTGCAACCTCTCTTTCCTGCACCGTTCCTCTCCACAGTCTCCAGACTGATCCCAAGCAGTGGAACAGCCCAATGACCGCCAATGCTCCTATCACCAGCATCTCCCTTTCAATGAATCGACCTCCTTCTTCTTCCTCTTCTTCTGCCACACACAGTGCAGACAGCGCGATGATAACTCGCAACAATTTCTCAACTTCTTCTTCCCTTCTTCTTCCTTTCACTTCAAACCTCCTCTCTTCTTCTTCCTTCTCTGCCGTTCTCTCTTCTGATAGGTACATTCCCATCATCTCCTTCAATTGCAACAGCCTCGGCGCGGTGAACACTTTCGTGCCTACATCTGCAAGCTGCTCGGACCCTGGCACGTTCTCCACCATCCAATCTAACCTACCCAATCTCCAACGAATGTGGGCGGCCCGAAGACGTAAATGTCTTGTTCTCCAACTTCCAGCAGCTTCCGTAAGAAGATTCACAGCTGCTGAGTTGTCCACCTTGATCATCTTCAGGTAGGGATCCTCCACCAATTCCTGTGCCAGTGAGTCCACACTGTCGCCCATCACCAAGCCTTCCAACGCTTCATTCAACTCGCTCTCAGCTGTTGACAATGCCGGACTTCCCTGCCTTCCCGACTTCCACATCATCAAGTCGCCACCCCAAGTAACCATGACGGTCCCTTGAGAGTCAAGGCCACCAGGTCCATAGGAGGAGTCCGTGAAGGCATACAGCGCATAGTCTTCCTTGGAGTTATCATTCCTCTTTCGGATCATCAGGCCTTCTTTCTTCGTCTTCCTCAAGTACTTCCATACCTGGAGTCCTACCCGTGCCACCTCCTTTGGATTTCGAAGAACTGCCTGCGATAGCTTGCTGATCACGAACATAAGATCTGGTCTTGTTCTGGTGACCAACCACATCAATTCCCCCGATATCCTTTGTGCCTGCTTCACCTCCTCAGGTCCTTTCTCATCACCTTCTTCCTCAAGATTGGTCACCTGATCTTTGGTGATTGGGATTCCAGAGTGGTGACCTTCTTCTTCTCCTCTTCTCTTCAAGAGATCCTCAATGTAGCTTTCCTGGTTGATGAGTAGTCCCCAAGGCATCCTTCTCAACTCCATGCCCAAGAATTTCACCGGTCTCTCTTGACTCACCCATTCAGGCTTGTTGATCTCCCATTCCGATGCAATTCTTTCCAAGCATCTCTTTACCTCCTCATCGGGTCCCATGAGCAACAGGTCATCAACGTAGATGAGCATCAATCCTCGAGTCTCGTCTTTCTCTTCCTCTCTTCTAATCAACTTCCATGCATTCGGCTCTGCAACCAAAGGCTCAAGACCCATCTCCACCCCATCTTCTGCCCTCCAAGTCATCTTCATGAGAACACTATCTCTGTAGACACACCAGGCTTTGGGGCTTTGACGAAGTCCATACATCGCCTTCACTGCAATCCAAAACTCGTCGGAACTGCAAAAACCCATCTTGACCAAAATGCCAGGAGGTTTCAGAATCACAACCTCGGCGTCATCGCCCTCACAAGTCAAGGGTGCATTCAGGAAAGCAGCCCTAATGTCTGCTATGGCCGCATCCCAATTGGATTCCACCCCCCTCTTGAGGATCAACCGAAGTGCAACTGCATCTCCTCCTCCTGCGTAAAGGTCTTCAGAATCCTGCTTCTCAACATGGTTCCCACATGCCACTATCCTCACCTTTCGACGACCTCCTGGTTTCTGGGTAAGCACAAGCTTACATGGGATCACCACGGCACTTGGTCTTTCCTTCTCAATCTTCTTCTTTTCTTCACTTCCAATCTTCCTCAAGGCTTGCTTCGTCTTCAGTAGGGCTTCAAGTTCTTCATTCACAGCTGAATCCCATAGGTGAATGTCCTTCGTGAACTCTTGCACCCCCACAATCCTCGTCTGCAAAACCTCAGCCTCCTGGTGCTCTATTTTCTTCAAAGCTTCCTTCCAGGGGGTGATCTTCCTAAACATCATCAGTGCGTTGTCCATCTCATCTACCTCCATATTCTTCGCCTCCTCTTCCATCATCTTTCGCATCCTGAGAGCCTCAAACGAACTTCCTTCGCGAATAGGCTGCTTTCCTCTGATCCTCCACCTCTTCTCAGCCTCGTCTCTATCATGATCTGCGTACAACGCCAACCAAACACGATCTTCCACCGGAGGTTTCTGGACATCAGCAATGACGTAGGGAGCTATCCCCCACCTTCCATCCTGGCGAAGAACACAATGACCATGTGACGCAGCAACAGGAGAGAGAAAGCGCGTCTCCTCGTGAGTTGGTTCCAATGGTCCTCTCTTCCATTGCCTCCTCTTGATGATGACCTTTCCTCCAAACTCTGGTATCTTCTTTCCCTGTCCTAACCTCCTCAATCTTTGGGTCTCCATCAAGTAGCGCAACGCCATGGGCCACCATTCTATCTTCATTCCAGCTCCATGAAGGACCCTTCGGACTTGGGACTTCACTTCACCAACGGCACGTTCAGCTCTACCGTTGGATTTCGGATCTTCCCCTGCATTGGTGCTATGGTGGATTCCCCTGGCACGCAACCAACTCTTCACCTTCTTGTTGACAAATTCCCTTCCCTGATCTGTATGCAGGGTATGGATCTGATATCCATCCATCCGCAACTGGAGGTACAGATCAGCGATCCCTTCCAGGACCTCTTCCTTCGACTTCCCAGTCAGCGGCAACCCAATCCTGATCACCTCAATGACCGGCTTCTGGCCTTCTTCTTCCACCACCTCTTCAGCTTTACCGTCTTCAATCTCTTCAAGCTCCTCATCCATTCCAACGGGAGATGGAAAGATTTCCGCTTCGCCTGGATCCTCTGGTTGGAGTGCTTCTACCTTCTCTTCTTCCTGCTCACCCCCATCCATCTTCAGATCCTCTTCATCCTTAAGCATTTCTTCGATCTCTTCCATTTCCTTCTGCCTTTTCTGCTCCTCCTCTTCAACCTCAGCTTCTGACTTCGACGTCAACCACGTGTAGGTGCCCACCAACATAAACTTCGCTCTTTCATTCGGATTCAAGTCCTTTCCAAGTTGGTAGGGTCCCGAGACGTCCAACGAAAGGATGCCAGCCCTCGGAGTTGGTATCTTGAAGTGTTGTCTCCCCCTCGCTGCAGCCTCCTGGCATATCTGACAATCCCTTCTGAATGGGACATGTCCATTGCGGACATGCTCGTCCCAGCTCAACTTTCTAATCTTCGGCTGACGGCCAAAGACTTGGCGCTGAAGTTGCATTGCCACCTGTCTCATCATTCCTGGGGCCCATCGGGAAAGGTCTTTCGACGAAGTCACCTCTTCCTCAACTCGTGTTGGGCCTCCCTCATCATCAGTTGGAAGATCCAAAAGCAAATTCCCTGCGAACGAAGTTGGCTTCACAGCTTTGCCTCCCCACAGCGACTGCTTGAACGTTTGAATCTTGAACTCATACACCTTCATCAATGACAGCCATTCACTCGTCCTCCACAAACTGACCACTTCCGGACGATAGCCAACGGGGTCTGCAGGTTGTTCAACTCCTAGCTTCACCTGCGATCTTCCCATTCCTCCCATGGACTTTCTAACCTCTTCAGCAATGATCCACACCAGTACTCCTCGCCAAAGCAGTAGGTCATCCTGAACTACCTTGTTGCGCTCCTGCTCATCCAAATCTGGGAGCCCCCAAGGATGATCCCATGTTCTCAATGGCCTGGGTCCTCCCCCTGGGATCGGCAACGGGTAGTGACGAAGAACCGATCTGGTCCTGCAATTTGGCCCCATCACAAGGCCCAGAAGCTGTCCATCCAACGCAGCACGGAGACAAGACGCATACGGGCCCTGGGGATCCAACATGTCATGTGAGACAACCTTCCTTCCTTCTTCAGCTTCCTCCTGATTCCTCAAAATGTCAATCTCCACGACTTTACGTTGGTCTCCACCACACTCTTTCATAGCCCGGTGCAACGTGTAGCCCTCCTCTGGTCCTGCATACAGATGGAGAACAAATCCTTCCTTCAACCTCTTGCGCCTCCGGCGATTGCAAGACGGCAACTTCTTGAGATCATCCGCAGGTCTTTCTTTCAATCCCTCCTTGATCTTCATCGGTAGTTGCCTCAACACCGGATGCGCTTCAATCAAGTCTGCGATCCATTCTTCTTCCTCATCTCTAACTTCTTTGGCTTCCATCCTTCTCAGCCAAGTCTGCGATTTCTCATACTCCTCAATCATCTTCAAGGCAACTTTCCTCTTCACCTGGGGACATCCGTTTCGCATGATCACTGGGACTACTCCTCTCTTCGGATGGTGAAGCTCCATGACCCCATTCTCCCAGCGAGTGGAATACCCCATCTCTCCTCCCAGCAAACCCATTGGTATGATGGGCTCAATCATCTCCTCTGCTGCCACCATGACACCTCCTCTGGTCATCCTCATGGCTATCTTCTCTCCATTGGCGAGCACTACCATCACCTTCTCGTATTGGTCTAGCTCTTCATTTCTTTTCTTCCCTCTCATAGGATGTGTTGCCCCACTATCGATGAGCCCCAACTCCGTATCCCGAGACGTCATCCTGGACAACCTCAACACTTTCATCTGCCTCAATTCATCCAGCTGCTTCTGCATAGCACTCAACTTCTGGTTTCTGTCTTCCTCCTCTTCTCTGACTTTGTTCACGGAGATTCCCTTCAGCATCTTATTCGCCTCTTCCAATAGATCTCGCATCGTTTCAGTGCTATCCTTCTTACTCGCCTCGGATTCCTCAGCCTCGGAAACATGAGTTGTCTCTTCTTTCTTCGGGGTCTTCGCTCCTTTGGCTCCTCCTTTGCCTTCCAACTTCTGCAACTTCTCTCCTTTGTCCTGCGTCTTCTCCTTCGCCGGCTCTCTGGATCGTTCACAAGCTGGAGCAAAGTGGTGAACCGACCCACAGTTCCAACATCTTTTCTTGTCATCCAACTGATGTTGATAGGTGCAGCTCTTCCCCTTGCGACATCCATCTTCCGTGAGGAAAAACCTGCATGGATAGGCAGGCCTCTCCTGCCCTCCTCCACTTCCTCCTTTCCAACCCTTTCCATCGGCCTTGCCTCCTTCTTTGTCCTCAGCACGGCGAAGACGGGGGTCAGGATTGGCGACATCTTTCTTCTTCTTGTCCTGGTGCGCCACCAACTCAATCTCGGCTAAGAGATGATGCGCAAACTCCATCACCTTCTGCTCCGTGGGTGATGTGTCAATCATCAAAGCTGACCTTGAAAGCTGGATACGGAATGCGAGGTCGGTGTGATCTTTCAGGATCTTCTTCACTATCCTTCCTAGACCGCGCACCTGCAACGTTGCGTCCGGCCTCGTCACGCCAACCTCACCAGCTCTCCGGTGCCATCGGAGCCATCTTCGCAGTCCCGATACTGCACCTGCCAACGACGCTGCCTCCTCCGGTGAATCCAGAGCACTCAAAATCGCAGCCTTCTCCGAAAGTCCTCCAGGTTGATACGCCAGCAGCAACTTTGTGAGTATCCCCATGACATTCACCTCCTTCCCAGCTATGACCTCCTCCTGCTGCTGGGTGGGCAACGCTGCCATGAGCAGTGCAGCGGCTCGCTTTTCCAATCGATGGAACCTGACATCCTTGAGCACGTCCGGCACTTCAGCATGATGCCGCACCCTTTCCAGTGGTCCCACCACTTGCGAGCTGCTCCCAAAAATGCCTCCCACCAACCTTGGCTCCCATCACTGAGATCTCCCATAGCTGGTCCTATGCTGATGAACCAATCCGTGAGATCAAGTGGTGCTGTCTCTGGACGCCACTCTGGTAACTTTTGAAGTTCTCCAATGCATTCACCACCTCACGATCTTCGGTCTTCTTCACTTCAATCATCTGTTCTTGCATCTTCTGGTATCCTTCTAGAAGCTTCATCATGCCTCGCATCATCACCTTAACGTCTTCGCTCGCTCCTTCCTGAGTCTTCGGCTTTCTTCCACTCTTCAAAACCTCTTTGCGGGCTTTTCGCGGTCTTCGGGCCTCTTCAGGGGGGTCTCTGGCGTCCTCCTCAAGGGGGTCTCTGGCGTCCTCCTTAAGGGTCTCTGGCGTCCTCCTCGTGGGGGTCTGATTCTTCCTCCTCGTGGGGGTCTGATTCTTCCTCCTCAAGGGGGTCTCGATCATCCTCGTCATCACTCTTCTTTCCAAGAGCTTCCGGGGTTCCATACTTCGAACTACCATCAACGATAGCCTTCATACCCCCTTCATCCCTTTCCCTTCGCATCAAATACATTTCCCTCAAAACTCGGTTCTCCTCCTCTAACCGATGCATCTTTTCAATCATCATCATCTTCTGGGGATCTACAGGAGTTTGACCTGCAGGCATGGAATGCCTACCCTTTCCTCCCTGCTCATAATGCCTCATCTTTGCGATGTCTTCCTGGACTCGGTACTGGATGAGACGTTCTCTTTCCTCCTGGATTCGCTGATACTTCTGTTCCTCTACTTCCATCCACTCAGGTCTTTGCAGCATGGTTTCCCTTCTTGGCATCATAGGTACACCATCGTGAATCTGCATCAATTGCATGTATTGTTCCTGAGTGAACAACGGTAGCATAGGTGGTGGTGTTGACTGCAAATTCCCAATCATCCTCACCGACCCTTCCTCCTGCTGCCTGATCTTCTCTTCTTCTTTCGCTTCTTCGTGGGGGTCTGCGGCCTCCTTTCGATCTTCACCACTGGAACGTCGCCCAGTGTGCGGGGCTGGTGTCGACACTGGTGCCAAGGAACGAGGTGGACCAGTAGGGTGGGACTGGCTAGGTGTACTTCTCACTGCAACCTCCAAACCAGTCTCAACCTGCTTCGTGGGTTCCTTCTTAGCACCAACCTTTTCTTTGGCTTCGGGGGCTTTCTCTTCAGGGGCCTTCACTTCAGGGGGTCTATCCTCAATTCCTCTTTCATCAGCCTCTCTGTTCAACATCTCAGACATCCTATCATGAGCTGCTTTCATCTGCCTCTCACCCTCTTCTAGCAACTTCGGATCAGCTAGCTTCGGTCCCTGGTTCTTGCCCCCCTCTTTGCCATGCTTAGCATTCTTTGGGCTCATAACCTATTTAGCCCCTTCGTCTCAATCGTGAGTCTTCGGTCCCGTCACCAGTACATGCACGACACAGCTCGGTCCAACTGCAATCGCTTTTCTGATCTTAAACGGCTTCGTAAGTTGGTTTTGGTTACACTTCAGATTTGTGCAACTTTCGCCCACAAACAACAAAACATATATCTAATCACATGTTAATAAATAGCAATAAACATCCACAACAACAATCTGTTGCCAACCATGGCTGTTGATTAAGCATGGTTGACCATTACAGTACCCTGGGACTCACGTATCCACCATTTTTGAACTCATGACAATTATCCAACAAGAACCATTACTGGTCATTACTTACGAGTAAGTGATGATTAATTATATCAATTACTGGTGGCAAATTAACTCATAAGTACTTCTTGTGGGCCAACGGACTTTTAAGTTGGTGGTCAAATCCTGTTGTTTGACTTACACCTCTATGTACTTTGTCTGACCTCTAAGTCGGTTGAAATTATTAACCGCTGATCACCCATTAATTGGTTGACTACTCATTGATCACTAGTTCTTCACCGGTATCAACCATTAGACACACATGAATTAACTAGTGAATAATCAACGATCCACCGTTGATCAACCCAGAATGATACTCAATGTTGGTATAAGCTCAATAATCAGCCAGTAGTAAGCAGCATCAATCATAAAACCCCCATTGACAAAACCATGAATCGATGTCAAATCAACCCTCCAACGAACTCAGTAGTCCATATTTCCATTCGTTATCCATTAATCAATTCATTGATGATCAACCCATCAATTCATCAAAGCTTATTCAGCCCATAATGGTCATCAAGTCTATCAATCGGGTATTAACTCCAATATAATCACCGTAAATCAACCATGAATCAATCAGAATCATTAATCAACCATAAATCAACCCAACCAATCCGGCTATGAGTCAAAAACCCGTACCCCTGGTTCCCCATCGATAACTATTGTTTTCCCTTGTTTTCTTGGTGGAAATCCACCATGAAAGTTGGTTGATTAATATTGGCCCATAGCCGTCCTTGTCTGTCAACACCCAAGTCATTGATGGGGGCCATTTGCGGTGCGAGGATCCTCCAGTTCTGCTCCACATCCTGAGATCGGCAAACGCAGCAGCTGAAGGGGTTGCACCATGGGAAACGCAACCGGATGAGGGCGCCGGCGATGGTGAACATGGTTGGTTAATGGTTGGTTGATGGTTGGTTAATGTTGAGAATGGCTGGTTGATGATTGGTTGATGCTTAGTTGATGGTTGGTTGATGGTTGATGCTTGGCTGATGGTTGGTCGATGGTTGGTTGATGGTTGATAATGGCTGGTTGATGATTGCTTGATGGTTGGTTGATGGTTGGTGCTTGGTTGATGGTTGGTCTATTGGAGGTGGTCGCCAGCCAAAGGAAAAACGGGAAAAGGGCCCCCAACAAAGAAACGCGGCAGCCCAACCCGGACTTAGCCAGGGACAAGGCAAGCCAAGCGTGGGAAAAAGATGGCAGGCCCGAATGCAAAAGAGCAGAATGGCCGTGCATCCACAGCAGACAAAAGCAAGACCAAACTTGGTTGGTTGATGATTGCTTGATGGTTGGTTGATGGTTGATAACGGCTGGGTGATGATTGCTTGATGGTTGGTTGATGGTTGGTTGATGATTGGTTGATGGTTGACACGTGGTTCATGCATGAAAGTGCCAACTGATGATAATTGAGAAATGTTGTATAATCATGACTGCTGGTGGTTAAGACTGAGGGATAACAACCAACATCGAAGACAACAACAACGACAACAACAACAACAACAACAACAAGAACAACAACAACAACAACAACAACAACAACAAGCAAGATCGCCAAAGATCATTTGCTCATTTGCTCATGGTGAACCCCGCCACCTACCAACCAGTTGGTGAGATGGAGGAGGGAATGGGTGGCGCGATACCTCCAAAGTTAATTGGCAGGTTGTTGCCACGCATGTTACTTTTTCACGGCCAAGGTCATGCGTCTCATCATTGATTTTCCTTCTGGTTGCTGCATAGAGGTTCCTATCTTATCAAACATCGTTATTTTTCCAAACGAAACAAACAAAAACAGCCAGAAAATTGGTTGTGCATCATCATCATCATCATCATCATCATCATCATCATCATCATCATCATCATCATCATCATCATCATCATCATCATCATCATCATCATCATCAAATCTGAATGCTACAGAAAACAGAAATCCACCCATACGTTCTTACCAGTGACATGCTGCAGCAAACCTTCAACCAACATTTCTTTTTTCCAGAATAAACAATGGCCCAGCTACATGATCAGGATATTGATAGTGATTGGTAATGTACCTTGCACAGAAATGTAGTGGAAGAAGTGGAAGCAACAATGAACTGGCTGTGGGTCAAAACCCTGTACCCCTGCTTCCCTTATCATCAACCATTGTTTTCCTTATTATTGTTGGTTATTATCCACCATTATTAGTTGGTTAATATCGACCCATAGCCAGCTCTGAAACTCATCTTTTTGAATGCGTGATTAGCCAACTGCTGCCACCCGGTTACACCCGTTGGCCACGCCCAAGAATCGTAGCGCAGGGTGAGATGCTGCAGGCTGTTGGGCAGATTCACAGCCAGCTCTAAAGGTTGGGTAAAGCCTTCTCCAAACGTCAAACCTTAGAGGCCCCGGGGGAGTCACACCTGGAAGTGAGCGATCGATCGAAATCGTTGGGAACAGTTGGCGCAATTATCTTGAGATGGACTGATTGTATACTCCAATCGCCTTGGCTCTTATTGTATACTATCTTGGTGCATCAAGCTGATAATCGATCGATCTTGACGATTTTGGAGATGGGGATTCCGAAATGGGGATCCAAATTGGAGGAAGTACTTATCTGTTTGGTGATTTCAAGCCTCATGAAAAATATTCATCAACCAGTCAACCAACCATTTGCCAATCTGTTTGTTGGTTGGACCACCCTTACGAAAAATATGCTCGTCAACCAACCATTTGTTAGTAACTACTTTGGGAAAGGAAAAATGTTTGAAACCACCGACCAGTTATGTGGGCAAAACATCTGACATGAATTGACATGATGGTATCAGCTCTAGAAAGGCTAAACGGCTTTAGAAACCAACAGCCATGGCCACAATTCTTTTGTGCCCTGGAGACCGTTGATTCCCCATTGGTAGGGTGGATGTTCTGAAATATATGCTATGACCCCATGTCTCCTCATGGTATGTTGATGAGCTTCATATACTCCCGACAGTTTCCAAACCCTGTGAGGCAATACAGGTTTCAAGATTGTCTTGATGTCACTAGTCTTTTCATACTTCGGGTACCCTCGACCCTGCAAAAAATGATGTTCGTTTTCCGGCGCGTGTCCATACTCGGTGTTGGTTTGGCACTGCCAGCCTGAAGTTACTCTCAACCCTCACCCCACAAATCCCCAAAGCAGCTGCTGTTGAGGAACCACGTGTTGGTGTGAGATATACAGTGGCTACCTTCCATTGAGAGTCAAGCATTTTGCTTTCCGGGACACTGTCGTCCAGGCAAAAGAACAATGCACTCTACAACCACCAACAGCCATTGCGGCAACCGACCACAATATGAGCGTCTGATGAAACCGAGACACTTTGAAGGCCTGCGGCGTTGTGATGATGGGTGTGCATATGTGAGATGCTCACAGACCATCCAAACATGCTGTGAATCTCCTGGTTTTGGTATGCAACAACGTATGAACAATTGGTTGCTTCTTCAAACAGGGGTACCCCCAAAATGATTGGTTGATTGCTATAGCTGCTATAAATTATTGATTAAAGGGATTATTGGGGGTACCCCGCTGACTTGAGAAACACCCAAATCCCAAAAAATGGTTTGTGGTAGATCCAATCGTCAAACTGCAAGAGTTGGACATTTGAGATATCTCAAATCATAGCAACTTGAAAGAGTTCTTGGTGTGATTTGTTCATATAAGCAATTGAATCTGAACACTCAAATCTTAACATATGTCGATTCAAACCCTTATCAGGGGTTGATCAACTGCAAGGTCTCAACTTTTCGCAAAACTGTGCCTGATAAGTCGAGTTTGTCCAGCTTGTGATTGAAACTGTCACCTCAGTGCACAGTCGGCCCCTTACGGTGTGTAGACAACGGGTAATGAAGAATATGTGTGTGTGTGAAAGTGAATACTTTTATTCCTAAACAAATATGTGTGTATACAGATATAAATGTGTATAGAGATGTATATAGATATAAATATACATATATATATATATATATCATACGTGTCAATGAATAGTTCTATGTGTACATAGTACATGTGTACAAAAGCTGCAAATCTGTCATGTTCATTCCACTGACCAAACTTCACGACGGAGATTTATCTAGAACAATTTCACCAGAATTTCATGACTCATGCGGATGTGTTTGCTGCCTAATTTCATAAACTATCAAAAACTGGGGAATTCCACGAACCAGAAGCTTTACACTTGCCTAGGATTTTAAAACAGATTCGCTACTGCAACCAAGGCTTGTATAGAACCAATAGAAACACTGACTCTAAATATCTCAGCACAAAGTTCCATGAGCATTGCAACAATGGTGATCCTTTTTCATCACAGTTGACAGTTTGAATTATGTCTGATGAGTCCGTTCTCGCTAGCACCAGCTGAGCTGATGCTGCTCGTTGTGGACTTTACTGGTGAGTTTTCTAGGAAAATCTAATTGCCAACCAATTCATGCACATGGGACAATAGGCCGTGGTTAATAGTTTAGTGTCGGAAAACACTACGTGCACGGACAAAAATCATATGCACATAACACAGAACTTAACAGATGCACTTTGTGTGTGTACACATGCACATGTGTAATCTATAGCTATATTTACGTACATATGTATATATGTATATATATGTATTTTATATGTATTGTATATACTGGGTATTGTTGTACATAAATGCCGTGCACCTGCATTTACAGAAGTATACACGTAGAAAATAAATTGATATGTGTATATAAATAAATATATATATATGTATATGCATGTATGTACGCAAATACATACAAAATTTGATCTTATTCAAACATGTAGTTATATATATATATAAATATAAATATACATATATATAAATACATAAAAATACTTATTATATGTAAAAATAAATATATACTATATACATATTCAGGTGAAGATATTGACATCACAGTCACTTGACCAACCTGGTGGTCCGCAGCTGAGTGGCCAAAGATCAAGCACTGAAGGCCACTTGGAACACCACTTTCCAAAGGCTGCGCAAATGACAAACCGAAGGTCCTCGTGCCATGCCGGCGGTCTTGGTAGCGACCGAGGCTCATTTGGGCTCAGAACTTGGACAGCACCAAGCTGCTGTTCATGGCCCAATGTTAGAGGGAGATAATTCATGGGCCCTGGCAAACATCAAAAACACATATAATGCTCTAGGTGGTTGAGATGCTCAGCCTTTTTCAAACATTTTGTATTGACCCCCTGCCATCTTGAAGACCAGTCTTAGAGCAAATTCTCTCATTCCAGTGGTCGCGCCCCGAGCCCCAGCCAGTGGACCGTTGCACTTGACAAGTTGTGGTGCGCTTGCCGCTATGCCAAAGTCCAGCACCAGGACATGAGCCATGAAACATCTTTGGTTCGGTATTTCTCCTTGGCTAACCATTGTCAAACGCTACAACACCATTCTGCAACCGTTGCAAAGCCATGTTCACGACTAACAAATATAGGATTAATAACAAACAACATGGCTATATAGGTGTTCCTAACCATAATATGTTCAGTGTTACCAAATGTTCATAACCATGTTTGTATGACGTGATGTTGCACGCCGGCTATGAAGGAATGCGAACCAAGAAATCAGGGAGGACCAATCAGGGGTATGGCCAAACAACACTGGGAACAACCACCTGGGAGAACCCTTGCCAAGGAGTACTCGAGGCGTGATCATTCTGTAGGAGTGCAAAGCGACCAAGGATTGTGCAATCTATGCAAGAATTCAACTTTTGCTTCGAGGGAAAATTAATTGCCACAAGATTGTCCATAAAGAATGCAGTAGCCGTTCACGAAACATAATCTGTGTCATTGATGGCTGCGTATCCGTCCTTGCCTCTGTCGGGCGTCTATGGGTTTGATGTTACCTTGATGATTGCTCGTCCACTTCCCAAATGCGGTTGTTCTTTGTTGTTGGTCGTACTTGCGTTCCTGAACATTCGGGAGAGTGCAAATCTATGTATCTATCTATCTATTCCATCATTATCCATCATTATCCATCATTATCCATCATTATCTATCATTATCCATCATGACCTATCATGATCCATCATTATCCATCAGTATCCATCATTATCCATCATTATCCATCATGACCTTTCATGATCCATCATTATCCATCATGACCTTTCATGATCCATCATTATCCATCCATTATCCATCATGATCCATCATTATCCATCATTATCCATCATGATCCATCATTATCCATCATGATCCATCATGATCCATCATTATCTATCATTATCCATCATTATCCATCATTATCCGTCAATATCCATCCATATCCATCCATATCCATATCCGTCCATATCCGTCCATATCCGTCCATCCATCCAACCATCCATCCATCCATCCATCCATCCACCCCATTCTGCGGGTTCAGCCATCCCAAACAATGATCATTGTGGGACCCAGTAAGAACAGAAACAAACGCATACGGAAACACAAAACACGTCAACATAAACATTCCGTATTTGTAGCTACAAGTACAACAATCGAAAGTAAAACTATATATACATATGTACATACATATGATTACATCATAAAATCGATTAATATCACATGTATATTGAAAATTGAACCAAAAAGCAGTAATTCAAAGAAAATCAAAGAAATTTTCACTTATTTCCTCCCTGGCTGGACTCCACCTGCCCTGGTCGCCAAGTATCAACGTCTCCAAGTTGCTCGGCAGCATCCCATCTCCTTCAGCACACAAAACCAGAACCGGGCACCGTGGTATCTGGAGCATGGGTTCAGAATCAACATTTCTTTGGGTTTACTATGGTTTTCCTATGGGTTTCCTATGGTTTTTCTATGGGTTTCCTATGGTTTTCCTATGGATCAGCCAAGAATCAACCATGAGTTCGCTGTTTGGTGGTTGAACCACCCCTACCAAAAACATTAGTCAAACGACCAACCGCTTGTTAATGGTGGGGAAAAATGTTCGAAACCACCAACCAACCAAATGAACATTGGCCGTTTATAGTAATAGACCAAGCACATTTGGGGTTCTCTATTTTGAGAAACCACCATATGGTCATCCCCAGTTTGGGTTCATTGAGAACCGGTAGGTATGGTTAATGGCTTGTCATTGTTGGTTTTCAAACAGCGGTTGACAGTTGTTGATTGGTTGAGCATGCCGGGACAGCTGAAAAAACGTGCACCTTTTGCGGGTCCCGAAGGAAATGTACAGATGTCACCAATCAATGAAATGATGCGTTGAGAGCGGTGGTAATAACAATACAAAGTTGATATCTTGGGGTTTCTCGAGCCATAGGGAATCCCCAAAAATGGTGGGTTTATTGCTACAAACAGTTTATAAAGGATGATTTTGGGGAACCCCTACTTTGAGAACCCCCCCACATGTTGATATACCGATGTCGCTGTGTGAAAATCCCCTCCTTCAATGGGAGACGAGATCGATCCACAGTAAGGTGGGAATCACAAGGTCTTAACCAACAACTAACCATGTTAGAACAGCGACCAAGCAACCAACCAACGAATCAGTCATAGTTGGTATATCCTCACTATTGTTGCTTTTTAAGCCTTTATAACCTAACCAACCATTCACCAACCTCAACGACACCGACACGGACCTCCCACCAAGTTGCCGAGACTTTGATCGAAGCGGTGCCCAAAGGTCAGATGTTTCAGAGAGGCTGGCAGCTTCACTCGCGCCAGGCTCTGGTTGAAGCTTTCCCCAAAAGTCAAACCTCAGGTGAGGTGGGGCTGGTGAGGCCACTCCTGGGGGCCGCTCCTGTTCGCCCCTGAAAAAGGGGCCAACCATAGGGAGTTTCCCTGACTCCCGGCCTGCCTCCCAACCACCAGCCAGTGAAGCAAATGGTGCCGAACTTTCAGGCGGTGCACACAAATCAAAGCTTACCCGACAGTATGCTGGCTGGAAAATCCACCAATAGACTTGGCGGTTTCCCAGGGTACCTCTCTATAGGTGATTTTCCATTGCTTTCTTAGATCATTGGAGTGCAATGGCTCAGAATGAATGGTAGTGACTACTTCACCAAGTGCCTAGTAGCAGTGAAGCCCACCATTTGGTTAGATCACTCCTGGTAGCTCCTGGCATCGCTCCTTCCTTGAAGGGCCTTTAAGGGGCGGCCTGCACAATGGGTACCCTGGCTCCTGGCCTCGCTCCCTCCCAACCACCAGCCAGCAACAACAACGACAACGGTACCCAGGTGGTGTCATGGCCGACTTCGAGGGCCCTGTCAAGTCTCCGATGCCCTGCACCGCTAACATGTGGGCACACTGGTTCTGACGGCTGACGCAACACGAGTCTGTATCAAATTGCAAAGCAATGAAACACATATAACCACGTATAACCACATGTAGTCATACTTTAAAAAAAACCCATAACAAGTTAGAAACCGCATCTAAGCCTATGAATTCCTATGTCTCATTTATTGCTTGTCACCCCTGCTGCGGCTCACGCACGCGTGTCACCCCACAGCGCGACGTTTCACGGCACGAGACTCAACAAGCTGCTGGGAAACTTCACCTCCTCCAGGCTCTGATCGAACTTCTGACCGAAGGTCAGACCTGAGATCTCGAACTCACAACGGTCCAACGTGACGGGTTGGTGGTTGAACCACCTATGGTCAACTAGTGGTTGATAATGGTTATATGAGGTTAATTTTGGTTCATAATAGGGGATAATAACCAGCAATCTTAGGGGATATACCATCCAACAAATATGAACCACTAATTACTAGTTGGTGGTTTCAACCTATGGTCAACTAGTGGTTAATAATGGATATATGGATAATGATGGTTGATTATGATCATCTACTGGTTGGTGGTGCTCACCACCCCTATAATCACTGCTTCATAGTGGTTAATAATGGTTAGATGAGGTTAATAATGGCTAAATGATGATCATCTACCGATTGGTGGTTGAACCACCCCTATGAAACATATTAGTCAACCAACCAATTGTTAATAACTACTAGGGAAAATAAAAAATGTTTGAAACCGCCAGCCAGGTGACTGTTTAGTGACTCATGATTACGGCAATGCTATAGACGGATACAACAACGTGATGAGTCACTGATGGTTAATCAGGAGGTATTCATAAGACTCATGGAGGTGATCAGGAGGTATTCATAAGACTAATGGAGGTGACTGATGAGTACCTCCTAATGAACCTCCAATTAGTACTATTTTGTGACCTGTATTCATATAAATAATTACTTATTGCTACTCACAAAGTGACTATTGATAACACAAGTGACTATTCACTGTGATAAGCACAACTGATTGTTGATGAATACTGATTCATATCGATTGCTAATGATTACATAGTCACACTGATTAATTTGATGAACAACGCTTATGGCGACCAATGCGCTTACAGTATGACTGGGGATTAATGATTGGTAAATGAGCAGGTACTATAGTGATTGATGATTGGCCATGAATAGCATTATATAGCGACCACTAATGATTAACATCGCTCAATGATGTCGCGCTTCATAGTGGTTAAAAAATACTAGGGTTGGTTTGGCCAACTTGACCAAGGTCAATAATGGCCAAAACTTTGTTTGATTCATCAACAGGCCGGGTGGAAGATCGAGGAAGATCACAGCTGTGAACAAGTACTCAACAACCCCCTATCATTAACCATTGTTTTCCTTATTATTGTTGGTTAACTTGGTAAATCAAGAAGGACAAACAATGACAAAACATATATTACAGCCTAAAGTGATTATCAACCAATGAACTTCCAAACATGGCAAAGTGACACACACACAGACACATTTACATCGGCCAACCATAAATCGTGCTGTGCATCTGCATTGTTGTTCATGGTCACTCCCGTATACGATGGAGAATCATGGCTGAATGCCGAACAACTGGTGAACTATTGCCATGAGGCACGTGGGGCCCGAGTTCATCGCAAGGGTAGACGTCAGGGTTTAAGCTAACACCCTCACAAATGGTGTTGGTGAATACCAGTTGAAAATATTCGTCAAACAATCTTAGCAAGTAGCCTCTGGTAAATCCACCATAGAAATGGCTGGTTTCCCAGGGCTTCCCTCTCCAAAAAATGGTATGATTCAACCATGGTCAGGTTAGGGACTACCAAAGCGTGTGGATTTTCATGTGTGAATCACTGCCAGAACCTCAGTGGTCACAATCTCCCATGGATGTTCACACCTAAATTTGCCCCTCTCTCACGTAAGCCAAAACAAAGTGAGCTTCAGAAACCCGGGGGTTAGTTCAGCAAGCTTTTTGGTTGTAGCCTCGGGTTGAATACTTATCATTATGAATACATATTAATTTGTCATTTAAAGTATGCGGTATGCGTATGGAGCAATCAATGTATATATATGTAAGCCCAATTGATTACACAATCATAAATTGATGTAAATATAGCTACATTTACATATACAGTTTATATAAATATGTGATGCTGAAGAGTGATTCATACGTCAATTTGCATTTAAAGAAGCCCACAACTTACACACACACACAGTGGGTCTTTGTTTCTAGGTGATCTAAGGCGCTCGTTTGAGAAAATGTTGGCTGGTGCGTTTCAGACTTTACTTTTAGTCTCACACCATCATCACCTCTACAAAAAAACATACCGATCTGTCACCCAGGCTTATGTTCTCACAACGCATTTCCTATCTATCACCTGACAAGCCTTTCATAAATAGCAATTTGCATGTAGACGTAAGTGAATGTTGATATGATCACCTCAATGTAGAAAATAAGTCAAGCATCAAAGTCCATGTCACCAATGTCCATGACAACAACATGTCAAGATACGATTTATCAAACTACGATTTCCATAAAAGAACGTAGTTTCCACGCAGAATTTGTATAGAATGTAAAACATATATAGAGTGGCAATACTTTTGAAGCTTTGAAACCAAAAATACAGATCTAAACCCCACCGATGGGACGGATGGCTCCGCAACGGATGCTGTTCGAAGTTCCTGAAATGAATCATGGTCGAGCTGCTTTGAAGACCATCGGGGAGCTCGACACCAGCTAAAGATTGATCGAAGGCAAAGTCAAACTTCAAATTTTGCCTGGCACATGCAGTGTCGCCCAGTGTAGTCCTTTCTGAGCAAGGTATCCGAACTGCTGGTGAGCAAGCCCAAACTTGCAGAGATTCTTTGAACAAATCTCTACATGCGTAAAAGATTTCACCAAGGATCGCACATCTTCTGCATGCACCCATACTAACGGAAGTATACATCTTTACATATGATGAATGATTGGACAGGTTATGCACATTTAGTACCTGGTACTGCGGTGTTTGCAAGACTCAGCTTTGCATCGTCCAACTATTTCAAACACATCCCCCAAAACTGCTGTAACAAGTGTATGTCTGTGTTTATTGACTGGCAAACAGGCAAAATGTAATGCAAATGTACCTATTTGTAATGTGCATGGTTGTTTCATCTTTTCTGCTTGCTATCAAATTCTCACAAATACTACATCGTGACGGAGTCATGAAGAAGTCATGAAGACGGTTTCTGCAATTTGTGTAAAAATAATTTATCTTGGTGAAAGGTAAAAAAAATGCCAATAATATAAAATAATCACTGTTCAATGCATGCACGATAATCACTTTTCTTGTAGACTTGAAACAAGCACATCGCCAAATTCTGAAAATACGTATTCTTCAGGGGGAAACATGTTTGGGGAACCTCTCATCAAGAAAGCAGAAGGGCCCAACTAATAGCTGACTTAACCACTAATATGACAAAATTATATCGACCGGTAAAAACACATTCATATATACAAATATTTATTCACATATATACTGGGTTCAACTAACATAGAAGTGGAGATCCCCTATTGTGGGATGATACTTTCTATTACAAATGCTGGGCCGACCAAGATCAAACTGTTAGTTAAACCCACGGGATTAGACGTGCCATTCGCTGGCCAATTGCCAGCCAAAACCTGCACGCTGTCACGAAGACTGTCTATTTCAGCATAATTCCCCCGTGTTTCATTTACACGCACATGTGTAAATATGTAATCCGTGTGTCTTTGCACACGTGACGCTATCATATACAATCTAATTGTATCCAAAAAGATCTATCTATAAGAAACAATACGTCTATCAAACATGCGTGTGAGCATGCAACTATGATATCAAGTACTCAGAGTTGTGCATCCCACGTGCGTTTTCCTGGCACCACATCTTCCCACGTTGCGACAGGTCGACAGGCCACAAGGTTTTCGGCAGCGTAACTCCCACGAAGCTCTGCGAAAATGCCTTCGAGGTTTGCAGCAGTCCCAAGAAACCACCATAGTCCACCTGATGTATAACCAAGGGATTGTTATATGGTTATAACCAAGGGATTATATGATGTATAACTTATCCACCTGATGTATAACCATCGGTAATCCCAAGGGATACGTTTCATTTTGATCAATCTCTAATTCTGTAATAGAAATTGAAAAGTATGGCTTTTTTTAACTACATCGGAAGTTTTTGCAGATATGGGCTAATCCATGAACAGGGATACTCTACCCCCAAAAGAGATCAGAACTTGAAGGATGATTTGGGGGGTATAGTATATACCTAGAAGATCCTAGAAGGATGTATCTGTATCTGTCACATCTGTTGCCAGCACCCAAGAGATCAAAATAAGAAGCGGTGCTTTCAGAAAGACTTCCCATAAATACCTCGTGAACAAATCCTGGTTTTCCTATCAGGAATGGTCATTTGGTGATGGGTCAAAACCCTGCACCCCTGGTGTACCATCATCAACCAATGTTTTCCCAAGGATTTTGTTAGCTATATATTTATTGATGGTTGATATTGACCACTGACAATTTATGAGTTTTTCAAAGCTATCCATGGCTGATAGATACATATAGATACCCATTTGGCCGAGGACTGCTTGGTTTGTCGAACCCCCTTCCGCTCCAATGTGGAACCCCGTCAACTTGTTGAGTCGGGACTGTATGTACATCACAAGGAATATATAAGAACCCCCAAAGTTATGGTTGATTTACTACTGACACATGACTATTAAGGGATGACTTGGGGGTACCATATATTGGGTGCAGGAATTACGACCTTCACCGGTTTAACCATGTTTAACCATATTTCACAAACTCAATTGTGCCCAAAATGAGAAGATGAAACAGAAACAGCAACGGCTAAGGGCTTGGTTGTCAACAAAAAAATCAACAATTCTTGGCAGCTCGGCACCGAAATTAAACTTCGGAGCGTGGGATGACCATCGGAAAACCATAGGTGTTCACCCGGTCATGATCACGTAGCCAATGGTGGGTCATTGGTTGTATATCCAAGCGACTGCTGGTTGTTCCAAACAGTAGGCTGGTTCACAAACAAGTACAGTTTGAAGTTCACTTACAATCAAGTTGGCTAAATCACGCTGATCACTTTTGATATCTCTTGCTGCTGTCCCTCCAACAATGAACCAGAGCCTTCGCCCACCAAGCAACGTATCCGAAAGTTAAGCTGATCAAATTCGGAAACGTCACTGATTTCCTGGGTCAGTGGAGCAGGCGGTACACCAAGCAGTGGTTCACAATGCGTCCAAGCAGGA
>VSDK01009457.1:530560-607809 GCA_009767595.1 Symbiodinium kawagutii
TAATGGGAATTGATTGTTTGATTTTTTCAAATGAATCATGATTTTTTTCGTCTTTTTTTCCGAATAAATCATTGTACCACCTTGAGGGAAGCAACTACAGTATCTTTGCATGTAGACACTCTGGTCGCTCGTCGATGATATTGCTTTACTGCCTGAAATCCCCACAATGACAAATTGGGAACTTCACAGAAAAAAGACACCTGCAATTCGCTCAGAGCTGGACCAAGTGACAAATCTTGATTGAATTCATATCCAAACGTCAAGCTTTCCTCAGTTCGCTGCAGCATTGGTGCAACAGCTGAAAGGAAATGTGAAGCTTCCAGCCTCGCATCTACCTTTGGAAGGCAGACAATTTAGGACGATTCCAATTTCCACATGTTTCGAATGTTCCCAATCGCGCGTACACTGGCAATGAAGGCTTCAACGGCTCCGAACTGAGTTACTTCGTCGCATCCAAGCGTCCAAAGAACTGGGCCACTTCACGTTCTGCAAGCTTTGGTTGAAATCAAAGCCCAAAGCCAAAGATTGCCTCAGGAATTGGGGGCCAGGGCCTAACAAGCTTGGACGAATATCATTTCGGCCGGTGCAACTCAGCTTTCACATGGTGTTACCCTTCCAATTCACAACAGAACAATAGCCCCAGAGATATGAAGATTCAGAGCTTGATACAACTATGAGCTTGCCAAAATGCACTCGGTAATCTCCACCCCATGCTTCAACAAATAAAACTGACCGGTTTTGATAGGTTAGAGCCGGCCTCCTACGGGAAACTGCTCTTGGTACAAGGGGAAGGCATCCCGTCTCATCTCTCAAGTGCTGCTTAAATGATGAAGAAATCCGGTGCGGAATCCCCTGGTTAAAGAGCGGCTCAGCTGTCCGCGAACTGGCTACCAACCGGCCAACGTCCAGTTTCATAATGAAGTGCAGTAGCTGATGAACTTACTAATAAACGTCATTGCGGCGGATTATGAGCAGGTGTCGAATTGCTACAACGTGTTAATGTGATGGTCTGACATGAAGCAAGGCCTCATGTTCTGGAACAAGGGTTTAATACAGGTGCATATTGTCAATGAAAGCATCATTGCTGTAACCACATGTAGTTCCCTACATATAGCGCCAAACATGTATGTCTAAAGGTAAAACTATGCAAATGTCATGCACACATAAGCTCAGTACATCGATGCACCAAGTGAAACCCATGCCTGACCACAGGTAACTTCCACCGGTGAAATCCATGATCACAACCGTTGTTAGCCGTTATCGATTATGATTCACCACCAGCCAGGACCCTTCAACTACAATCAACTACAATTAATCGATTTGCAGTACGAAAAATGCCTGGCTAACCGACAAACTAGAATTAACTAAGCGTAATCACCCCCTGGAATTTGTTATAGTATGTCAAAGTAATTTTGTATTACTGGATAGTACTGGTTGATATCACAATCAACAACCACTATTGACCAATTATTAGCCAATGAGAAACCAATCATGAACCAATCATGATGAACCATAAAAATTATCAACCATCATTCATCATGTCATAGTTATGTAACCATCATTTACCATGTGATTAAGGGATTAACCATTACTATTGATATGAAACACGAGTTGCCCTTGTTTACCAGTACAATGTTGCAACTTCTGACTCCACACTCGCGAGGTGTCGAGTGGCAACTTGCTTGGCAATTTAATTGCATCCAATGGCTGATTAAAACCTCAGCGTTGAGGATCCAATTTACTCCGGAGGTTCAAGGGTTTCTCAGTAAAGGCGAATATCGTGGTTCATATAGAGGTGGATAATGGTCAATAACAGTCAATCATTAATGGTTCGAGATTCTAGTGGCCCTGCAATAAGGTTTCAATAGTGTAGAATTCAATCAAACAACCCTGAAAAATAGCTATCATTCATATATTGATGACTCGTATTGTTAATGTTCATTAACATATCATAGTAATTGATCCATGTTGGCAATCAATATCAATCAATGTACTTAATCTGTTAATCAACTAGTGTCAAATTATTGAACAATCATTACCATATGAGTGAACCGTTAATCAATTACTTATGTTATGTGAAACGGTTATGAACAATCTATTAACATAACCGTTCCACAGTGGCCAATTGATGCCTTGATTCGCCAGTGTACCCAACAAGTGATGCTTTCACAAAGGCTCCTCGTGGAGTTTCGGGACACAGTGCGGAGAGGACATGGTGGTTTCTTAGCTGAGAGTACCCCTCAATTTCAATCATCCGTTTATATAAGTAATAAAAACTATGATGATTGAGTAATTTACTATTTAATGAATCATTGATATGGTTAGTTTATTGCTAATTACTATTATATGATTCATTTATAGCAATAAACCAGCCATGACTTCGGGTTTTCCTATGGCTTGAGAAACCTCGAAATGTACCATGCACATTCAATCCTGGTTGTTGGTTGAACCACCCCCGTGGAAAATATGCTTGTCAATCAATCATTTGTTACTGGTGAAAATACACTATGTCAATCAAACCACCAACCAGTTGTTCTTTAACCAGTATTGTTGGTTGTTTTCCCTAATAATCACCCACTATAACTCATAACCCCAAAATCACCTGCCAGTTTCTGACCAATCAGAATGGGCCCGAAATGATCTCCAGGCCCACTGGTTCCCATGCTACGAGGCGCTTCAGCACCAAGAAATCGTTCACATGTCAAAATGGCACAAAAATAGCTTCCAAAATGGCAAAACCGCCTGGAAAATGATCAGCTATCGGGAACCAGTGACAGGTCGCGGACAGCCCCTCCTCAAGAACTGGTGAGTCCAGTTTGAAGTGGATTTAAGTGCTTGGATTTTGCCACCAAGATGACTCGGACGATCGAAGTTACCCATAGGTTTCAACCAAAGGCATGTACTGATCAGTCTGAATTTACGGTGACTTTAAGCCTGTCAAATATTGCGAAGCATGATGAAGCATGATTCATAATCATTAATTCGGTCATTCTTTTCGAACCACGGACCATGCTTTTCTAACCATGGACCATGATTCATGACCATTATTTTCTAACATCTAACCAGATTTTCTAACTGTTACTAACCGTTGTAGACGAATTTCCGAACTGAATGGAACCGGATCCATCGCTGATCATTGGTGGCGCATGCTCCCAGCACCCTCGGGGGATCGCATGCGCCAGTGCACATTCTCCGAAAACGAGACTTCGCAGCTCGTCAGGCAATCGCACCTGGACGGCCGCCGTGGGGCCATGGTGCCGGGGGCTTGGACCTTTCAATGCAGCTTTTCGAGCGAAAGTATCCAGGAAAGTGGCTGTGGCTCAGTTCACCCTGTACCCCTGGTTCCCCCAACATTAGCCATTGTTTTCCTTATAGGTTGTTGGTTATTAACCACCATTTTTGATGGTTAATATTGACCCATAGCCAAGTGGCTCTAAAATCTCAACAGCAAAAAATGCCAGGAACCCACCATGAATGCGATTTTTTTTTATATATCCTGGTGTTGACGGTGGCATATTTACCATATCCATCAATACGCATGGTTGTTTTCCAGGCACTTTTCTTGTAAACCAATTGGTTGGTAAAGTTGCATCTAGTTTATAACTCATCCCAAGAATATTAGTCAATGAGATAATCATCCGCAGGTATGGCTGGGAAAAAAACAAATCCGCTTAAAACGACCCAAGAAGCGATGGTTTGCCTGTGGAGCACCATCATGTTTGATAGATTTGGCCGTGCTTAAAAAGGGTAGCACCAATGTTGGTGGCTTCCACGTTGTTTTCATGGGTGGTGTCAGCATTTTAGGATGGTCCCCTCCCAATAACTTGGGAAATGCACACTTTTCAAGTGGGGCCAGTCAGTTGGTTAATGTTCCACGTAATGCTGGCGTTCCTACTCATTATCAAAATCTAGTATTTGTTCAACTATTGTTGACGTTGATGGAGCATAAATGTGTCTCTACCATTGATCAGTGCCAGTATTCGTCATTTCAACCATAGTTCACCATTAATTATTTGCAATCTTCAACCATCATCAGCCATCATTATATACTGATTGCTAACCAGATTGGCCATTACTGACCTTTCTACTAATCATCATGAATCACAATGAATCATCAGTCATCATCAATCATCATTGATCACCACAAACAATAACAATCACCATCATCAATCATCATGCATCATCATTCGTCATTCATCGTCACTAATCACTCAGCATCATTAACCATGACTATCAACTATTCTCAGCCATTGTATAATCATTTTCAATCTATATTTACCACCATGAAGCGTTCTTAACCATTGCTGCTAACCGTTGGAAAGTTGGAAACCAGTATATCATCATCATTAACCATCCTTGACCATTACTACTGGCTGCCCCTATGAAACATACTGGTTAATCAACCAACCATCTCAAATACCTAGGAATATATGGAAATATGTTTAAAAAACTGTCAAACCGCGATTCCCGCACTAAGCTTACCCTCTGAAGGTCACCCCCAGGTGTTACCCCCAGGTTCCACGTTACCCGTTACGGTCATCACTGGTCCGCCTCGTCCAGGCTCTCATCGAACTGATTGCAGAAGGTCAAACTCTGACTGCTCCGTGGGAGCACTTCCAACTGGTCCTTGCCGAGATGAATGGTTGAGATGATTTATATATATGTATATATATTATATATGCAGTATATATATATATTGAAATAATGATGTTTTAGATCTTTGCAAACATATATGCATAGAAGTCTAAATATGTATACATAAATAAACAAATACATAGATCAATAAATAAATGACATACATTTCTATGCGTAGCAGGTTCAAAGATGTACAGTAAGTTACATAGCTAAGCATGATGTCAATCATGCTACATAGCTGTAGTTAATGATGCCAACAGTATGGCATAACAGAGATATATAATTGAATTCATGATTGATTGATTGATTTGATTCAGAGTGGTTTATAATGGTTAATAAAATACCACTTGGGGTTGGTGTAAAATTGATATATGGTCAACTAGCTGGTTCACAATGTGCAAGGATTCGAATGAGTTCATGTAGAGCTCTGCTTAAAAATGATCAACGATCAACCCTCACGATCCTAATGGTTTTGTCAATGATCCATCATCGAGAGGGAAGTGTTTCGATATCCTCTGCCAATCACTTACAGCAACAGCAAGTCACTCTCCCCAAGCGGCACAACATCTACCAATCATAGATTATCCGTCGCTAGATTCGATTACGAAAGTACCAGCAATAATCATTGATAATTACTAGCAATGAACCATTGGAGAATGACGGTGAATTGTCGGATACTGGTGGAGCGGTCCCATAAGATGTGCTGGTTCTAAGAAGACAAAGGATGGTGGACGATTCCATCATTGGTTGATGTATGCAATTCTCAGAAGTGATAGAGAACAATCGGCAAACATACTCCGATTGAGAGACCAGCCAGTTGTGATAGCAGCCCACCAAACACACGCAATTGGGAAACTATTGCCGGTATCTGATTGAGAAAGTGTTGCCGGAGAACACCAAAAAAACACTCTGATTTAGGAATGGAACATACTCCGTCGCTGCTATCTGATGAAACATCCATGAAGTAGTTGGTATGAAAAAAATGCAGAAAGACAAAACATGCATCAGCAGCAAGAAAACGAGCAACGACGTCAAGAACATATCATCCATCATTAACAAAATCAAAGTACCAGTCATATTCTTCCACTATGGTAGAGCTGTATATAAAGCAAACTCTCTGCCACTATCTGCAGTCAAATGCAAAAAGTATCCAGGTGTGGGTAAGGCACCAAGCACTTGCCACAGAGCTTATTGACAGAAATTGTCACCTTCAGAAACTGGGTATCATAATATAAACAGCAGTCAAAACAACAGTGATATCTTGAGACTAATCGCGTCATCATGTAGCTTCAGAGTTCACCACAAACCATCCGATCCCACACCTTTGCTTAAGCCAAGTCTCCAGGTGTTGGATTCCTCAGGAGGCAGTGGAAGCGCATCCACTCAGCACAACAAACTCATTCGGTTCTCCCAAGACATGGTGATTGTTACAAGTCCTGGACTTCAACAATCCATCACATGGCTATAGATCAGTTCACCCTGTACCCCTGGTTTCCCCATCATCAACCAGCTCGTTTTCCCTATAAAATGACTGTTTATGATCCCCCATGAAATTGGTTGGTTAATATTGACCCATAGCCACATTGCGCTTCATGCGGAGCTTTCAAGCTGCCTGCCCAAGCTGGTGCCATGTGCAGAAATCACGACAATCAAAGGCGCCTTCACACGCCGCTGGTTCTGCATGTTTTGAAAAATGCTTAGGACTGTAAAGACTGTAAAGACTATAAAGACTTAGCTGTTTACCTAGCAATTATGAAGACAATCTAACTATTCGGTTGAAGTGCTAGGTAAGCGATAAACTCTATGGAGAAGACTTAAACAAGGTTTCATGATCTTTGCCTAGCAATTCAACCAAATCAGAAGCTTCTTTCCAGCATGCTTTTTCCCAAGCAGTTGGATCAAAACTCTCTGGAATTTCCAAGCTGATATCCCTCATCAATTCTCATCATCACCAGTGGTTCCCAGAGATAGACATGCGCGGGGGTAACCACAGTGGTGGCATATCCGTTCTGCAAGGCTCGGGGTCCCTACCAAACATATGCCCAATTATAACACCACGTAAGTGCTTGTTGGCCTGTCACAATGATTGTAAATCCAGTTGTAGTTTTGTGCATGTGTACATATAAATATCTGCAAACACATGCAAATGTACACAAATATACACATATGCCTATACACATGTGTACAACCAAATGCCTGGTGTCTTACTTCTCCCCCTGTCCATTCCCGCGACACTCAAGTTGAGATTCAACCACACCAATTTGGGTGACAAGACGTGCGCGAAAATGGGTTGATAGCAATTTCGATCATGATGGTTAATCAATGTCAATCATGATGGTCCGTCAGCTGTGATGGAAAACCACCCACACCAAGTGGAATGATCCACTTGGCCTCCCAAAATATCCCAGAGTTCATGGTTTTCCTGGCTCCTTAGCTCCTCCTTTAAAGGGGCTATACGGATACCATAGGCTCCTGGCCTCGCTCCCTCGCTGGGTTCCAAGTCTTGGTCCAGCTTCGCTTGAAGTAGGTCATGCCCTCCATAGCGAAGTCAGCATCTTCCTGGGCGCAAGACCAAGTCATCCACTACCGTACACTGCGCAAGGTGGTTACCCGGACATGTGCGCAAGTCAAGCAACCGTTTGTTAATTCTAGGATATGGAAAAATGTTCGAAATGTTTGAAACCACCGGCCAGCTGAAGAAAGCCTGTGATTCGATGGAGGGGTGGGCAGTGCTACGCTTCTGGAGGAAGAGCTGTCCAGCCTCTCCTGGCTACAGCTCCCAGTTCAGGATGATGGGAACTTTCAGGCGGCTCTGAACTTGGGACCACAACAGCATCAGCGGTACAAGCTGGGCCCCTAACCACTTATAAGTAGGTTTCTAACCACCTCAATTAGGGCTAAGTACCAGCTATAGGGGTTGAACTAAGCGCCAACAACTCAAACTTCTCTGGGCGGTAGAGATTCAGGGCCGGATGTGGAGCCAGAACCCACCTAACCGTTGGATGACACGTTCGACCGGTAGGGAGGGCAACTGCCATGAGCCACCGCTACCTGCCCCGCGGCCCAGGAGCCACTGGCAAACCCTTGAGCACCTTCCAGGCCGAGTGCCTCAGTTTCCAGCCGGGATCCCAGTGGATGTCCATCCACGGCCGGCTGGAAATCAGGGACGACTGCATCCTGGAACGACTGCTGGAGATTTTGGCTGGACAATCATGGGAAAATCCATGGTGCCGGCTGGATTCTTTTTTTTTTGGCTGGAAATAAAGGTAAATCATCAGGGAAACAAGGGACAAGAGCTGGTTGCGACAAGATTTTGTTGACAAAAGATCCTCCAGCATATAGATCTCAACGGTTATTTGACTAAACAAAACGAAACTATACCCTTCGGAACATGTTCGACGCCAAGCAAGCCAATAAATAGGGCTGAGCCCCTGTACCATCCATTCACATATCTTTCTAAGATTAGGTGTCCGGACCCCCCTTTTGTCACAAGTCCCTGTGATCTTGTAGCAAGTATCTTAACAGCCACCAAGATCAAAACGGTCATACGACGAGCCAGTAAACCAAAAAACCCTCCAATACAATCAGGGTGCAATGGACATTTGCCGAGTCCTTACAGGGCAATCGATTCTTCAACACGTCCGCAGCGGCTCACTTTGCTCACTGATTTCATCTCAGTTCGTGAGAATGGGAACCTTTTCGCTGTCACATGCAGCTGTATTTGGGAGGAGGTGGCTTGATGTCTAGAGAAAATGCGCTTCCTGGAGATCGATGTCCCAGCTGAAGGAGTTGCCTGGCTATCCTGGAGCCGCCTTCCCTCTGGACAAAGCAACGCAATTCACATCCTCCAGTCGAGGCAATTTATGGCAATTTGATCAACGCATCACTACTTTCACATGGTGGTTTCTCAGAATGGGGGTACCCCCTAAATCATCCAGTTTATTAACCCTTCTATAGTAGCAAACCAACCATCTTTTATCCCCCATGACTTGAGAACCCCACACATACGACTCGTGGTCACGAAGTGAAAAACGCTTGGCCATGGCCATTCACCATAATTCACCACTGGGCTTCAACACTTTCGGACAACTCCTTCGCCATGATTTCACGGCCCAAGGAACACGTTGGAGGGTACAAAGACGTAGGACACTGAGCAGTCGCCCTCGAAACCTGCCCCCCCCCTTTTTCGCTGTGGCCAGGTTCATCATGGCAATGCTTCATGGCGAGCAATGATGAATCGGCAATGGTTAATGGACTCATTAATGGTTGATGGTTAATATGGTTGACACAAGTGATACTGCTCACCATAGTCAGTGATGGTGAATGGTGGTTAATGATGATAATAGTTCACCATGATTATAGTTGACACCATTGGCTTTCAATGCACCATTAACGATTAATTAATCAATGGTCAATGATTGAAAGCCATGATAATACTTGACAACAGTTCATTCACCATGGCTTTCAATTAAAGGTTGACTGTGAATGGCTAGCAAGTGATAAGGAGTGACATCATTGATGGTTGACAATGATTGGCTACTGGTGAATCAACATTAGTGGTTACCCATTGATAGATCAACCATCGATGGTTAACCATTAATCATTAATTAGTCTTGATCATTAATGATCCATCAAATGGTTAATCAACAACAAGCACATACGCTTCAAGTCATGGGCCGTGCCAATCTTCCAATGCGTGTCGCGCGTGCGCCTTGTTCTTCCAAGCTTTGGTCAAGGTAAACTTGGGAGTCTCCAAAGAGCAATGTGAGCCTAGGGATGGACCGCAGGGAGTTGGTCAAGCCATAGGGAACCCCCAAACATGGTTGGTTTATAACTATAAATGCTTGATAAACTGGATGATAACTGGGGTGGCCCCTATGACTTGAGAAACCTCCCACATGGATGTTGGTCAAAACCCTGGTATTTCCAACAGACCTAAATCCTCATCACTAACAAAGGTAATTGCCACTCAATTACCTACATTATCTAGGTGAGGGGGTGGTTCCTGAACTACCAGGAGCTGCAAGTTTTTGACCGACATCTTGTAGTGACTCATCTGTCAGGCGTTTGAACATCACTTACTGCGATCCGGAGTCCGTTGGTGCCCCAAAATTTGGCAAAACCTTAGACGGTGGTAAACTCTGGTGCTGTGGAAACTCCAGCATCTATAATTTATGATTATGCTTAAACTTGAAGGATGATGTTCAGCTTCCAGGTTACTTTACCAAAGGGCCATGTGAAACAAAAAGTGGCTCTGTTGAGATGTTTGGGTACAGGTTTTTTAACGGCTCCGTCTCCCCACCCAAAGGACCAATTGCTTCATGTACTGTTGGTTCGTGTGCCCGTTTCTACTAGGTCTCCCCAAGATAGTTGGGAGAACATCAACACAGTAGGACTTGTGTATGCCATCTTTTGCAACCTGTCGGTTACATCATTCCAAACAGGCAGCTTCTATTGTTTGTCAGATATGGCAGTGGGTCAGTTCACCCCGTACCCCTGGTTCCCCTATCAATAACCATTGTTTTCCCTATCGTTTTGTTGGTGATTATCCCCTATTACTGGTTGGTTAACTGCTTGACCCATAGCCAGATATCAAGTTAAAGTGGTGGACCATCTGGCTGGTCCTGGATCCCAAGTGTCACTCTCCAGGGCAGGGACTGGAGGGTGTCCACATTGATGGTAGTCCGCTGCTTACAACAGGCCCATCGGCTCGTAAATCTCGTAATGTAGTAAGTACAGCCTATGGTTGGCTGGTTGGCTGGTTGGTTGGTCACCTACAGAATATCTCTCATATTAAAGAACAACAGGTTGGTCGATAAAACCTACAAAAAAAGATTACACAAGTGATTAATAGTGGACAACCACCTGCAACATCAGCAACATCAACATCTGGTTGTTGGTATTCCGTGCCATTGTTAAGCGACTGCCATCACGCACCGGGGGCCATGGCCGGCGTCGTTCCAACAACGCTGCTGGCAGCACGACCGGAAAGAGAGCAGCTACCGGCCAATACAAGGTGTTTGAGTTGGAGGTGCTACCTGGTTGCAACTATTGGCAATCAACTAGTAACCAATAACCAATAACCAATTAGGTGGTTATATGGTACTATTGGCAACCAATAACCCTGCTTGCCAGAAACCAATATAAGGATAGCTGGCATTAGTACTATAAGCAGGTACTATTGGTTATTTTAGTTGGAGCTGCTTGCCAATAACCAATCATAGTTGCAACTTCTATCTCTGTGCTGGTTGAAATTCTTGTTTGATTGTTGGGGTCTCTTGATGTATCACATGGCCCTCAAGTATCATCATGCACATTGTTTTTGAAGTAAATCGTACCGATGCAACAAGAAAGATACAATTTTTGCATATCATAAGTGTTGTGTGTGTGAAAGGCTTGTTGGTTTCACGGAAATCCATAAATATCTACACCACTTCTATATCAAAACTTAGTATCACAACTGCTGTATTTGGTTATAACCATTTTCAGTATTCAGTTTGTCACCAAATCTATTGATATTCATGGTTGACTATATTGTCAACCAAGAGCTCCTCTGTGTCTCCTTGATAGTAGCACTGTGATGTCTGTTAGCCGGTGGATCTACCCTCTAGTAAACCAAATGGTGCCCTGGAAGCCAATGATCGGCATAGGTAAACCATCTATTTCCATGGTGGGGTGTTCTACGTCCAGCCTAGTTTATCTAAGACCTGAAAGAATCATCATGAAAAACCCGATGTCAAGCTTATCCAAAAATGCATGTGAGCAGGACAAAGACTTGTGTAGCCCCACTGTTAACCATCATTATCCGCTATCAAGCTTCATTGCTAACCATTCACCATAACTTACCATCATGACACTTGTGATACACTTGTGTAGAACATATGTAACGCCGCGTTTTACGTACAGTGCTCCAAGAGTATCGCCTGAGCAAGACAACAAACTTGGCCGTTTTTCACGTTGCACTGCCACAGTGATTTTTTTTCGATCTTGGGATGATCCCTCCCCACTCTCCACCTTCCAATCTGTCTCTGTATGCATAAACGCATATGAATAAGCAAATGCATTGATAGATAAATCACACACAAATATGTCTATATGTAAATATCTGTATGTATAGATATATTGATATAATCATATCACATCATAATATGTCCATTCCATATGCTCGATGTCTGGTTTTCGGGCCTACTATCTTTCATCTGTGCCGCTGCCCCAGCCGCTCATCCCAACAGGTTGCAGCACCAGGCACGCGGCAGAAGGCTTCGGTGGGAGCTGGCCACTGATCAAATTTCCTGGGCAAAGCTCTTGATGGTGTCCCAACCAAGGATTTTTAGGGCATGGTTACTGGTTGGTTACTGGTTGGTTACTGGTTGGTTGGTACTCATTTTCTATTGGATAGCCCTATGCCGGAGATTCTCAAGCATTGTTTTGAAGCCCTTGAGGCGGCAAATGTTACATTCGCGCGAACAGCCAGTCTCTTATTCAGGGGAACGAATGCTATGTATATAGTCCCAGGAACTTTCAACTTTCACAATTATTCAAACTGTCTTGATTTTTATTGGGAAGCATATGGCTGATATGTTCCTCAATGTAATAGCTTGATGATGGCTACTCTAGCGAGACATGCTACCCAACATAGGCTATCATGTGTTACTATCATCTGAATCCGATGGCACGACCTATCGGTAGGACTTGGTTGGTGAAGCAAAACGATGCCTTAGTTGGCTACCAGTGGGAGAACATCAGGTAAAATGGATGTATAGAATTGTATAGATAAAATATTGATCAAATCCCGATAAAAAGGTGTGCAGCGTCAGTGTTACGCCAATGAAATTGGTATGCAGTAGATACCAATACGGTTACCCGGCATTTGTAATCAATAGACAGCAAATTCAAAATGAACTATCGGCAGCAAGAATCACAACTTGTCCCGCAATCATATCAACACCAAAAGAGATCCACCGATTGGAACTGGTAATGTCCAGTTACGTTGGTGAAAGATTGGCGCAAATCATACTGACCAACAATTGGAATGTTTTTTTCACAATTCATGGTAGGCAAATATTTCCCTGATCACTTTCTAACAAAGTCCTTTCGCTGCTGGAAACCAGAGCGACAAACATCTTTTTACTCACACCGATGAATCCGTAATTCTGTCATTTTCCTCTACATAACGTATATCAGCATGCACAAAAATCTTTATCTCCTTTTCTAGCCCTGTGCGTGGTATACTTCTCCATCGACAATGACATCGTCTGATTATGTATCTCTATGGGTCTGACTGTTCACATCCGAGAAGTCACCAAGCTAGTCGAACTGTTGGGATGTTCATCCATTTTGATAAGTAGGACGCTAAGCTGTCTGTTGTCACCGAGTATCAACTATGGACCACAACGAACCATTACTTGTTGGCCTAACTACCAGTGATACAACAGTATTGGCTTATATCATATTCATCATCAGTCATTGTCAACCAATGACAAACCATCACCAACCACTGTGAACCAATAATAACACTTCTTGAGGGGCAAGTAACCAATTGACTATTCTCAGATAACCTCAGCTCTTAAGGATCTTGACAACCATAATAGGTCTTACGCATCAACTTAGACAAACCCGAAACTACTATCCAATACGTAACCATTCTTAACCATAGCTCATCTAGTAGCTCTCTCACCATAAACTGCAACCATTGCTATAGCATGGCTTTACCATGATTAACTATCGTTAAACATTCATAATAATCTTCATCAATCATTGCGAACCATTTCTGTAAAAATGCCAAATCAATTAACCACTGTCAACCATCGCTCTTTCAAGGTGGATCGCCTAGTTCCAAGTGGGTCAAGCCACTGAACAAGCTAACTGAATCCACCATAACTCTAGCAGTTGACCTACTGATCCAAGCTCCCTAGTGAACTGATCCAAGTTCCCTAGTGAACTGATCCAACTTACCTAGTGAACTGATCCAAGCTAGCTATCCTAGGGACCATCCACCGCTTCCAACCAGCCACAACGGCTCCAGGAAGCACCACGGCACCACGGCCACCACCGCCACCTCCAAGGCGCGCAGCTCGCGCCCTGAGAGTTGCTTGGACACCGAGAGGGAGAAGCCTTCGCCATCGATGCCCCGGACCTCCAGCGACGTGGTTGGACCAATGTCAGCATGGAAATGGGAGATCGATGAAGTTATCTGTATATATGAAAATATAAATAAATAAATAAATAAATAAATAAATAAATAAATATATATATACATATATAAATACTTATGTATGTTTGCATTTGTTAGGATCTATTTGTATTTATTAGTATTTATCTGATATCATTAGTATTTATTTGCATTTATTAGTATGTATTTGTGTTTATGAGTATTTATTTGCGTTTGTTGATATTTGTGGGAAGTTATCAATATTTATCTGTGTTTATCAGTATGTATCCGTGTTTATTAGCATTTATTTGCATTTATTTACATTTACTTGTATTTATTTGCATTCATAGTGTTGGTATTTATCAGTGTCTCTTAGTATTCATCAGTATCTATTAATATTTATCAGTATCTGTTCGTATTTAGCAGTATCTACTGCATTAGTATCTATTAGTATCTATCAGTATTGACTAGTATCCAATAGAATTAGTATTTATCTATGTAATATTCATCTATGTATATGTATATGTATATGTATTGTCACGCCCCCCCCACGATCCGCAACTCTGTATATCAAATAGGGTTGCTGACCAGGCAAATGTTATTCTATCATCTGACTATAGCAAAAAACATGCAACATATAGTGGAAACATGTTATTCTATCATCTGCCTCCCTCCAGGTCATAAATATGTCAATTATACTGCAATATCTAATAAATTCAGCTGGCCGGGCTGAATTTCGGCCCAGAAAAAATGCATTTTGGGAAATAAATTGAAATATCGAAAACCAAAAAAAACCTGGAGAAAACAAAAAAGAAAAGGAACAAAAACACTATTCTGAGACTCTCTGGGGAGGACCCCTGATGAGGAAAATCAAAACAACCTTGAGAAAACTGAAAAAAAAAACATGAGAAACAAAAATATTCTGAGACTCTTTGACTGAGCACTCATCCAATCCAAGACCTTTAGGATTTTCTTTTTGGTTTCCTCGAGTTTTTTTTGTTTCCCCCCAAGCCTCCACCAGAAAGTCTCAGAATCTTGTTCTTTTTGTTTGTTTTTTTCTCGAGGTTTTTTTGGTTTTCCTAGTCAGGGGGCCTCCCCAAAGAGTCTTGCAATATTTGGTTTGTGTTTTGCTTTCTTGTAATGAATGATTTGTAGCTTATGGTTACATTGTAGACATAGAGCACGATTAGGAAATAACAAAATAGGGCTATATCAAAAAGGACATAATTGATGAGATCGAATAAAATTGAGTAGGCCCGGCGAACATAGGCCATAATTAAGTAAAACATCATTCAATCAGCCATACTTCAATAGGATATAGTACATAAAGCATAATAATTAATTATAATTAAACATAATCTACGTAGATAATGCAAACTATTTCAGAATAGGTTATTTAAGTAAAACTGACTATGTTGTTTTCAAATATGTATTTTGCATTTGTATTCTTCCGTTCTGATCTATGTGATTAACAATTCAAGTAACCATTGCATATTCAATTGTGCTTTATCTAATTATACAAAATCTTTGGTATATTCAAACAGGTATTATTCAATGTTTTTGTTTGATTTACTTAACTGCGCCCGATTCACCTATGACCTCTTCAATCATACCTTTCTTAGTTGTGTCCTATACTTATAGTATTTCATAATAACTTAGGTTAATATGGCCTAAATACCCATTGTATGACTACGATTATTCAACTATGCCTCTTTTTTATCAGGCCGTATGGATTAGATTTGTTTGAATTGTGCCCTATTTTTGGCTTATTGAATCATTGTTTGTGACTTATTACTGACCTTGGTATTTTTTTGCTTTAAAGATACTCTATTTCATTATACTTAACCTAACTATTCACTACATTTTGTCTATTTAATGACGTCCCATGGTACACCTATTTTATTGTGGCCTACTTAATTTTGATGTATGCATAGATATTTATCAAATTGTGCCCGGTTTTACTATACCAACTCACTTTTTGTCCTACATGTGGTTTGTTGAGGAATGTCCTACTTATACTCCATTTTATTATAGCCCAGTTATGTACTACATGATTTTTTCAGGTATACACTATCTAATTATAACCTACGCATTATAGCCTACAGTATCTATTTGTACATTATTTTATTAGGCATCATATGTAACCTATTTACTGTGTTAAAAAAACATACCTTTTATGTGCTCTATTCAATCATGCCCCACATATCCTGTCCTTGCTTTATTTCATACTGCCCTGTTTTGCTTGTGTTGCTATTTTGTATTGAATAGTGCTTCTTTTAATAAGGCCACATTAACTATGTTTTCATAGATTATGCCCTTTATTTGTCCTGTTTGATTACTATTTGAAAACTATAACTTAATGGTGGTCTAATTTCAATGTACCCTATATTTACTTTCCTTGATTGTGTCTTATGACAATCTATTAATTTACAAGACCATGAGGTAAACCAAACAAAATAGGTTGACTTTTCAAGGGGGAGTAGCATATCTATATATACATATACATACACATACACATACAAAGGCATGAAATGTTGTGTTAATGTCCTCGGTGGTTGTTAGAGGTCTTCGTGGGGTGGTCCCTCGCAGGGCCTCTGAGCATAAAACTGCGGGTCATGGGGGGGGGCGATGAGCATACATATATATATATATATGTGTCAATATATACATATATATATATATACATATATATGTATATATATATATATATCTGAAGAGATATGAGTATAAGTCGTGATAATTCTGAGTCTATCTCACCCATACTCATCTAACACGCGCATGCTTCACGATCATCGATCACTCATCTGTACATGATCGTATAATTAATATATACAAATTTCTATGTATGCAACATATTGCACAATGCAACAATAATGTGTATATACTTATGCAGTAAATACAGTAATTACCATATCCGTTCATGTTTCTGGTCATGTTCTCCCACGTTTCATTGGGAGAAACGGCAACATGTTCCACAGATTGCTTGGGCTTGCAGTATCTACCTGGATCTGCTGGTCGTGCTTCCGCAAATCTCCATGAGCCAAGTTCCCTTTGCTGGGCATTCCCTCAATGCAGGGTATGATCGCCAATCATCCCTCCCCAAACACGACAGCGTGTGTATGAACGTACATAGATGAAACATAAGTGGTGCAGTCTTGAAATGGATGGCTTCCCTGTAAGACATGGTTGGGAACAGGCCCATGGAAACAGCCAAGAAGAATCCCCCTTCATCTCTTTTCAGCAAAATCGCAGTTTTAACAACTCATTGACTCAACAGTGATCAAACATTGCCATACCACCTGAAATTCCGTGAATTTCCAACGTAACATATCCAAACATGGTCATTTCATGGTGATTCACAGCCAGCTAGGCTTTTTTGACCGGACAGCCCTTTGTGGCGGACTTGTGGATGAATTGAATTCCACCCAGAAACAATGTACGTGGTAATTCTGAACAAAAAAACACGTAAGATAGACATTTCTAGGTGGAATTCAATTCGAACCTGATGCTTCAATTGCTCTCTTTTAGTTTAGCAATACTAATCTTTGAAACCAAGATATCAGACTATAAAACTGGCTCAACTAATGTTTGAAAGGTTTAGCACTGGCATTCCTCTATGGGGCCTATCGCTCGATCCATCGTGACCAATCTCACACTGATCCAGGAGAGTTCCACAGCTGACACTGAAAAACCCTACGCCGCTCCCCAGGGCCAGGTCTACTGAGAATTCAAGGGAATCTGCGTAGGCCTATGAAGCATCGACCATCATCAACAATCATCAACCATCATCAACCATCATCAACCATCATCAACCATCATCAACCATCATAAACCATCATCAACCATCATCAACCATCATCAACCATCATCAACCATCATCAACCATCATCAACCATCATAAACCATCATCAACCATCATCAACCATCATCAACCATCATCAACCATCATCAACCATCATCATCTCAACCCAGCCGACGTTCGCCAGCTTATCAGGTGCATCCACCTGCAAGTGAACCGTTGACGTCTCCAAGACGGCTGCATCTGCTGACTCGTGCGACATGGCAACGGTCAGAGTTTGGCGTTCGACGAAGAAACGAACCGTGGTGCAACTCACAGTGCCACTCTGACGAACCCAAAACACGTGGTTAGACCTCCAAAGTTATGGTGGGTTTATTAGTTTAAATGACTATTCACTGGGGGTACTCCTATAGCTTGAGGGACCCCCACATCAGGGTTATTGAGAATCAGCAAGGTAATCGACACATCGATGCTTATGATTTTGTATCAACCCATTTAAGAATCAACCAACAAAGGTTGTTCATACTGACCAAACACAGCAAAGGTTGGTCCATCAGGGACAATCCTCTGGAGTGAAGACAGTCTCTGAACTCAGGATCAATTGTGCGGGCATAGATTGCTATGCCGGTTTTGATTCGGCTCGTCCCCTGAAATTAGATCCAGCCGTAAGCGGTCTATTGGGCGCATCAGATTCACACCATGAGCAAAACAACGAGGTGGCATGAGCAGATTTCACCTTGAGATCATATGCAAAGTCTACATGTTTTTGTTGGCTCAGGAATGGATTCTACCGACTTGAGTTTCTGGGCCTTGACTTCTTACCTTGACATGGAATCTGCTGAGTTGCAACCTGCAAATTCTGCTGCAGCCATCAAGCAGGTGGCCCCGGTGACTCATCTACGCCCTCCGGTTGACTTCCCTGACTGGTTGGCTTATATCCATCGGGGTACCCGGGTACCCTCACTGAATGTACCTTTTTCCAAAAAGGATGATTGCAAGTGGACGTCTCAGGGAGTGCCCCTATGTATGGATACAGCCTCAAAAGATAGCCCAGTAAATGAAATGATTTCTGCTGCGAGGTTGTACCTTTGGACTAAAGATGGTATTCACGTCCCAACATTGGCATATTTGGTGGTCTCTGAAAACAATGTGATTTTTGCGGGTCCGGCAAGCCACGATCACTGAAAGTAAACAGTGGTTGAAGAACCTACCGGTTGCAACGCATCATTAATCATTCCATCGGTGCTTCGGGCAAAGAACGCAGAGTTTGCCATCTCAAAACGTGACAATTTGCTCGACTGACCAAAGGGATACCCATCATTTTTACATTAGTTACGTCTTGAGTGATTCAAAACATAGCAGCAACAAGTTGACTGATCTTCAAGCAGTAGTTTGGATTTTGACATGATGAACATGATCTTTTAATTTCCTGCCTTTGAAGTTCCTTCTCGTCTATATATCCATCACTCTTATACGATCTCAACATTTTCTGTGGTGAAAATGCTTGGAAAGCATCTCGTAAGGTTGTCTTTAACGTTTTGTTGCTGGATATTTCCACAATAATACCCGTTCAACTGTCGGTGATGAGTTGTTTCGTTTTGGATGCCCAGACCTTCATTGTCACTGAAACCTGGAAGAGCCATCATAAAAATAGATGGCTTGCATGTATATAAAATGGTGATGGCTTTGACTTTGAGGTGACCCTTTCCCAAACAATAACCAAGAGATCAACATGATTCAGATAACTCCTATCCCTACAAATTGGTTCTGATCCCCATGCTATATACTCCATAACTCCATATCTAGTATAAGTATAAGTATAAGTTATCCATTCTAACAACCCAACCACTATAACATGGTGATTGCACTCCTAACTCGATCTAATTCTTAACCACTCTAATAAGTAATTACAACCGTTTCATAACCTACCCGTTGCCCCACCATGAACCAATCTATGAGCAAACCATACTAAACCACTGCCATTTCCAAGGGGTTACATTATAAGTTAACTAATTATATAAACATTATTGCAGCCCAACTAATTATCACCATGGTAACCAAACTAATTATAACCATTATGAAAGGCAACCAATCCAACCCAACCATTGTTTTCAATTTTCACCACTATAAACATTTTAACCATTAGAACCATTGCAAATTGGCAAAAACAAATTCAAAGCATTTCATAACGACTACAAACCGGCTAACTAACTTATTCTAACCATTATAACTCGGTTATAACTGATCCAAACCATTTCAAAACCATTTCATAGGCATTAGAATTCCAAACCATTTGGCTATGGGTCAAAACCCCTGGTCCCCCTGGTTCCCCTATCATTAACCATTGTTTTCCCTCATTATTGCTTGGTCATTTTCCACTATTATTGGTTGGTTAGTTTTGACCCAGCTCGCCATGTATAGCTGGTATATCCCCTGCTATTGTTATTTATCATACCCCCTTATTAACTATTGTTACTGGTGGTTTCTGATTAGTGTAACCCCCCTAAAGTAATGAAAATAGGCATGAAACCAACAGGTAGATACGATCATCAGAAACCAACATTACTGGTGATTATCCCCCATTATTGGTTGTTAATATTGACCCAGCTCGCCATTGCATAACCCAACCATTGCCCAAGCCTTCAGAGGTACCTTCCCCACGAGATCCGGCGCCAGGTGTCCCCCGCCAGCGGCTGCGAAGAGCATTCCGAGGCCAGTCCCGAGTCGCAGGTGGCGGAACGACCTCAGCCACTGCGGCGCCGATGAGTTTATGATGATGTTTTTTAGAATATGTGTTTAAATGTTGTTTTTAATGTTTTTAAATATGTGTTGAAATGTTTTTTAATCTTTCGTTTTGTTTATTTTGTGTTTAAATGTTTTTTATGATGTTTCTTGTTTAATGTGTGTGTTTAGCTAGCGGGCACAGCCCTCGAACAGCAGCAAAGTCAAAAGTGTTTAATGTGTGTTTTTGTTTTTGGTGGTTTTGTGATGTCTTTTTTTAATGGCCTTTACTGGATTTTCAATGGCTTTATGTTTTTTCAATAGGGAAACTAATGAGTTAATGTTGATTGATGATCAATGATGCTTGTTGGTCTAGTGTTTCAGGATTGATGATGGTTTCAATGTTTGTTTATAGGGGAACCACGGGATTGTCTATGTTTTTCTGCAAGGAATCCATGGGGTTTTCTATGGTTTACTACGGTTGATCATTGGTAAAGGTTGAAAATGCTTAATTGTGCATGGTTGATGAATGAGTTAATGATCTTTATCACTAGTAGATGGTGATGATTAACGGTACTAGTGGTGAATCATAGTTATAGCACCTATCGTTGATGTTGGTAAATGATCGGTAATTGATGTTTGTTCATACTGATGGCTATGAAACTCAATGGTAGATGTATGGCGAATGGGTTAACAATGGTTGATGTTGGCTGGTTGCTCATCTACCGTCATTAATGATTTGTAATCCGACCGATGTTATCAAACAAATTCGTGAAGCCCTTGCAGAAATTGGATCTCCAAGGTGGACTTCCAAACCTGCATTACCGTATCCAAAATCATAATCTCAATAAACGTTTAAACTTCTTCGCGTGATTCCATTCAGTCCGTTTAGGTCGGCGTTACGTGTTCGTAACTCTGAAAACTAGTTGATGAAATCTTCTGAATAAAATAGTTGGATGATGAAATCTTGTGACTGAACAAATTGAATAAACTGATAGGTCGACCGGTCTATTTTCTACTAACCATCCCTTCATCCTCTAGTTGTTTAACCAATATTAGTTGCGTATTATCCCCTGGCTAATAGTTAACCACTATTATTAGTTGCTTATTATCCCCTAATAGTCAATATTAGTTGGTTATTATCCCTTCATCCTCTAATAGCTTATTAACCATTATTAACCATCTATATTAGTTGGTTATTATGGTATCCCCTATTATTAACCATTATTAACCATTATTAACCATGCTTATTGGGGCCGGGGTCCCTGGGTCGGCCCCGGCGCCTTCCCGCTCCATGGCTCGGCCCCACACGTTGCAGCCCTGCACCACAGGTGGCATCGCAGCTGGACCATGCACTGATGGTCCAACCGCAGCCAGAGGTCACACGGCAGGACCTGGGGGCCCAGCCACGGTGAACCCCAAGGGGTCAATGACGTGGGGAAGTTGTGTGCGTTGAATTAGCTGGTTAATTAGCTGGTGAACTAGCTGGTTAATGGTTAATGGTTAATGGTTAATGGGCAATGCTTGGGTTATGAAATGGCCATGGGTCAATATTAACCAACCAATTTTCTAGGGATAATGACCAACAACTATAGGGGATATACCAGCTATACATGGCGAGCTGGGTCAAAACTAACCAACCAACTGATAGTGGATAATGACCAACCAATAATGAGGGAAAACAATGGTTAATGATAGGGGAACCAGGGGGACTAAGGGTGAACTGACCCACAGCCGTATAGGAGATAGTGTGAATTAAGGATGGTTGACTAACTATGGGTGACCAACTATGGTTGACCAACTATCTTGGCTTGTAGTTGATTTTACAGTTGTTAGTTGATTGTGTAGTAAACCGTGTAACTTAACTGTAGTGTTGACTAATCCCTTCCCACTGTTACTAAAACTCCCCTCAACAATAAAACTAGGCGTGGAATTCCGGATGTGTTTTTCTTGAATTTTAACTTCGCTTTTCATTGTGGCGATTGAAAATCAGTAGGAAAACACATTCATTCCAGAAGGGTTTTGACCCCCTGATAGTAGAAATAGCCTGATCCTGATACACGGAATTCAATTAACTTTTGAAATCACAATTTCCTAGCTTTATCATCATGGAATTTTGATTGGCTACTGGGGGCAAGCTTCAAAATCGAATTTGTGGCATGTTTTTTTCATTTTTTAAAAGGGAATCTAATCATTTATCAAAATTCTGCCCTCCGAGACCCGAATCTAAATGCTCCCTAATGACAAATAGCTCACTGTTTTTTAATTTCGGGGTGGCATTTAGTCTTTGGGGGGGAAGGATTCACCATATTGTTTTTTAGTTGATTAGTATCTTGAATCAAGCGTAGTTTATTCACTATAGTGGTGCATGACTAACTAAAGTGACTGATTAAGAAAAAATGATTCGACTACAACCAACAATTGATTAGTGATCAACTAGGGTCGATCATCAAGTGGATGATGATTGGTTTCTAGTGGCCTAGCAAGTATTAGCCAAGAGGGGTTATATAACCATCGATGGTCAGTACTAATGAATTCACTATACATTGGCGGTCATATGGATTTATACAGACATGACAATTTTGGGGTTATGATGTGCTGGTATAGATTCCATTGTGGCTTCACGACTAAAATCATGGTCAATTTATACTAATTTTGATGAAGCTAGATAGTGACTAATGGTAGTAAAACAGATTAATCCTAGTTCATGATCGCTACCTGGGGATTTTGGGTAAGAATGAGGGTTGCACAAATCATGCGGTTGATGGCATGCTGAGCAACAGCAAAGGCAACAACAACAACGACCCATCACCATGATAGAAACCAACTGGAATATCTCTTGTTGGCTTCCTGCTGACCGGCTTGTGCTCAATAAAACGTGGGATACCGCCGTAGCAATAGCAGGTGGGATGCAACAGCAACTGCCATCGTGATATCGTTCAGAGCCTTGGCCGTGTGAGTTCCCGTTGTACTATGGCTTGAAGCCCTTGGAAACCCACCGGCACTGGTCCATTGTTTCTTGCTGATTACTGATCAACCAATCTACCAACAAATCTACCAACCAATGTACCAACAAATAGATACGTATGTTCCTTGTTGATTCACTCATCCATTGAACATTGATTCATTGATTGATTCTTGCTGATTGAACCTTGCTTAGCCACCATGGATAAACGCTATGGTCATCCACACCATGGCTTTGGCACCAGGGCGCTGAGTCGTCTCCGGCTTCTCCCCAGTGCAATCCATATCTTCACCGCTGCTGCAATACACGGTCCGCACCTGCAGCAAGCACGGCACCAAGGGTGACATGAGCTGCAGTCAACACGGCCAAGCATTTCGTGGCTTTAGGTGAATACATCTATTGTGGCACCAGTTCGGAGTTGTTTGCTCAATTTTCTTGCCAAAAAAATGATCAACACTGTACCACTGATGATGGATGCAAGAGAACAAACCTACTATTGTCCTGACACTAGTTCATGGTTGATCGCGACAGTAAGGAAACAGAGTTCATGGTTGATAGTTCATGGTTGATAGTTCAAGAGCACAAAAAGTACTATTGTCACAGTAGATCATGTTTGTACAGTTTGGTGACAACATTGGCTTTGTCCAAAAGCCATTGTGCACCTCCAATGCACTGCCGCAGTTGCTTTATTGACAGTGGCTACCCTCTGGTAAACTAACATGACAATGGAAAATCCACCATTTTCTCAGGAAAACCTTGGGAAATCATCAATTTATGGTGATTTTCTATTGCCATGTTTGTTCACCAAAGGGTAATCACCAACAAAACCATAGGGAAACCAATGGTTAATGATGGGGAACCAGGGGAACCGCAGTTGATAGTGGCTATCAACTTGAATGCTCAGTGCGTACCACCGTTGACATGGACAAACCCCCACATCCTTCCAGCTGTTCTGCTCCTTGAACCTTTCCATTTGGCTGGTCAGTTCACCCGGCTCGTCCCCCTGGTTCCCCCCATCATTAACCATTGTTTTCCCTATAATGTTGGTTTCTGATTAGTGTAACTCCCCCTAAAGTAATGAAAATAGATGAAACCAACAGGTAGATACTAATCAGAAACCAACACTAGTCTTGTTGGTGATTATCCACCAGTATTGATTGTTAATATTGACCCATGGCCATTTATCAACCAATTGGTTGCTGAAGGGTGAACATGGCCATTGACAACTGCATTTCGATCTGGCTCTCCCGAGCCTGGGTGCCGTCGCCACAATCGTTGGAACACGCGGCAAACTCGCCGGTACCTAGGTGCAACACACGTGGGGGACAGCCATGGTGGTACGAAGCATCCAAGTTCAAAAGCCATATTACCAGGAGTCAAACATAAGTTTTTTGGGGTGCACATGTTAAATTTCGTGAATATTCAAACATTCACATCATTTGTCACATGATGGTTTCTGAAAATGGGGGGTACTGCCAAATCATCTTCCATTTCTGGGCTTCCAAGTTTAAGAACCACCCACATCATTGTTGCTTGACTATGTAATTTGTTGTCAAGTATTTGCTGGTTGCTACACCACATGTAATCTAGATCACACTATCATTTCCCTTTCATCCCTTTTGTCACTGACATGCACCTTTCTACTTCTTTTTGACCCTATATCAGCACTCTCAACATTTGACTGGCAAACCTTCCCATCATTCAGAAACCATGAGCCACCTATGCCACCGGACAACTGCCACTACCATTGGAAACCCGAGGCACGCCACTGACATGTGCTGGTTCCACGGCAAGCCTCTGTAGATGCAGGTTCAACCTCCAACAGGCGATGCTGGTGCTGGCACCTTGACACTGGGCCTTTCGGGAATATGTAAAGAAAACTGTTGGAATTTAGATGTGATAGCTTACCATAGATAAAAATAACCCTGTAAGGTTCATCTGATATCATATGATCATGTCAAAAAAAAAACATACAAAAACAATCTCTAAGAAGGTTGATATCATGATATCAACATCAAGCCTCAAAGGTCGAAAATCCTCTCAAGCCTCAAAGGTCGAACATAGATCAAGCCTGAAATATAATAAAATCATCTCTAATAAGATGATATGAACATATATCAAGCCTCAAAGCTCGAAAATCAACCCGTATCCCAAGCCTACATAAGTCCACCACTGCTTGGGTGTCCAACTGCTGGGTCGCACCTCGAACTGCGCACAATCCGCGGGCCAACCCGAGGGGCAGCTCCTGGGAGGCGGGATTGACCTGCTAAAATGGTAGGGTGCTTGTGGGATCTTTGCTTATGGTGAATTATAGTAAACTTATCCCACAAGTAAACTTCACCATAATCAGTGAATTTATAGGAATTTTAGTTAATTAATTATGCTGAATTATAGTAAACTTATGAACTTATGAACTAAATGCTTGTGTTTTGGTTTGTTTTTTGGATTTTTGTCTCCAAATGCAAGCAATGTGAGTTGTGGGCAACTTGTGAACTAAATGTCAGCTAATTAACATGATAGCAGGTAATCCAGAACTAAATCATGTTGCTCCATTGTGCAACAAATTCAAGCAAACGCTGAGGTGTATCATGTTCAGGTTGAAGCAATGCCTTCCGAGTCGACTCCAATGACTCTTCATGGGCAAAATGGATGCCTCTGAAAGTGAAAGGCATTTGGCTGTGGGTCAAAACCCCGTACCCCTGGTTCCCCTTTCATTAACCATTGGTTTCCCTCATTATTAGTCATTATCCACTATTATTGGTTGGCTAATATTGACCCAGCTCGCCATATTGTTGATATATCCACTACTATTGTTGGTTATCATCCCCTCTTATTAACCATTAACCAGCTAGTTAACCATTGCCTCAAGGACCATTTAGAAATGACCAGCCACTTAGAAATGACCAGCCGCCCAGCCGGCCTCACAGCGCCACTGGCGCGGCCCAACTCTCCCCAGGGACCCGCACACAGATCTACTTCGCAGACCAGCACCGCAAGTGGCACCTACGGCGGCATGGCAAGTCGGGCATCCCCATTGATGCACCGAATTGGATGTAATGTTAACCCAGGATTAACCACCAACCAGTCCAGGACTTGTTTAAGCCTTATTAGTGGGTTGCAATTCTCCTATAGTTAACCAGTACCAATGGTTATGACCACTAATGTTAACCCAGAATAAAGCTAAACCCTGGTTGATTTAAAGGAGGTATCCCCTAAAAGCACTGGTTTTCCATTAACATGGTAACACCCCACAATTAATCTACCTAATAGGGTTTTTTAATTCTGGGTTAACGTATGTGACACTCTTTCTCTCTGTATATGCATGGCTCTTATTCAAAAAATGTGATTATATGTTGTATAGTATATTCGTAATGAAGGGTCTGTCTACACATGTACATACGCACACTGTTGAAAAAATAAATTTGATATAATCTATGTGTTAAATCTGTGTAGATATAGCCTACAATTGCTACTGTCTAGAAACCAACTACTCATCCAGAAGGATGGTAAACCAAAAATGTGACCGGGCTGTCTCAGTTGAATCCCTTTTACACACCTACTAGCTTTCAACGCATGCTCGCTAACCCCGACGTTTGTCCATCACCAATTGGAGATCCAACATGCAGCATGTTGCAGCATATAGTTTTGCGGTGGCCACTGATGACCTTACCCTCAAGTAGTAGCTTTTGTCCAAGCAGTCGCCTGATGGAAATATCTATGAAACATATGGCTATGGGTCAATGTTATCTAACCAACTAATGGGGGATCATAACCAGTAACAATAGGGAAACAATGGTTAATGATGGGGAACCAGGGGCACGGGGTTTTGACCCACTGCCATATAGTTGTGTGGGGGTGTGACGTTTGATATCATTTGATGACCTCTCTTGTTGGCGGTGGTCGAACGTCCGGGTTGCGGACAACATGTTCAACAGAGTGCACTCTAGAGAGTGGCCGGTATCCGTAGAATCTACCGCTACCGTTCTTGTTCTTCGATGACACTCTGAGGCAGTTCTTGCTCAAGGCATAGGGCTATGGCCTTGGTTACATGCTGATGATCAACTGGTACACCTATCAGCCGGCCATTGGTGGTTGAACCCCCCTATGCAGCCTATATTATATTGGTCAATCAAGCAAGCATCTAAGCAGCAGCTGGATCACTGAAGCAGTGGCGCAAAACACGTGGGGTGGAACATGTAGAGCAAGTTAGCCCCGTAGAAATGCGACAATAGTGCTACATAGCTTTGATTATTGCTGGGAAATTGTCATTGTGGTGTTATAGAAAAGGGTTGGTGCTATGATCAATCGTTGCTGGGTAATATGTGATCAACAGCCATGGAAAATGGTGATTGTTGTTGACTTTTTGTCGCATGTGTTTCCACGACCCTATTCCAGAGCAAAGTCAATATTCTCAACCCTGGCGCGCACCCTGGTGGTTACCAGGGCTGAAGCATTGATTCTCAAGCCCGGCACTGCAGTCACTCCAAGAGCTTCCCACCCCCCCTGAGCTGCTGCTGACCCATGGACCACCCATCACTGTTGGGCATGGAAGCAAATCTCGCTCACCAGTCATTAATCATCTGTCTGGCGGTTGTTTTTCTATCAAAAAATGGTTGAAAACATGCACCAAGCAGTAACTGCTATCTTTAGCTACATTCTTGACATATCATATCAGGTCATTGCTGCGCATCCATAAGAATAGCAACCAAAGACTCCACAATGATGCTTCGTGTTTGAAATATGCTAGATGTCCCAATGCAAGAGTTCCTGTTCACAAGTTTCCTGATGTTGGGAACATATGTAAATAAATAAGTATATATATATATATATACATAATAAAAATAGAAAGATAGATAGATAGATAGATAGATAGATAGATAGATAGATTTATATTTATTGTTGGTTACCGAACTGCTCATATCTACTTGGTTCTAGTCACTCTCTTGCCATTGCTCACCGACAGTGATTGCACGATATTCCAAACATGAATCTGTGACTTGGTTGAAGCAAGGAATCAACACATATCAAACCTATCACAGGATACCCTATCATGGGACGACAACAACAACAACAGCAGCAAGAAGCTCAACAAGCTCAACAAGCGCAACAACACAAATGGCTCACGTATGCCTGTGGCTCAAATGAAAATGGCAACGGAAGAACACATATTGTCAAGCTCAGTGGAATCCACTGAGTTGGGAGGCCAGGGTCGATGATCTTTATCCGGTCCATACACATATCATCAGGACTATTGTATCATATTGTATCCATGTCTGCCTTGAGCATGTTTGTTTGCCCTTGGACAGGAAGCTGTTCTCAACCAAAAGCATCACACGGCCTGATAAGTCTGCTGTGAAAAGGTGGACCGGGGTATACTTCAAGATATCAGCTGGATCATTGATCAACAAATGGAGATGGTGCAGGGTGTATGGAAGCATCTTTAATCAACTGCAGAAATGGGTGCAATTTGGGTGAACCAGCAATGCGAGGCAGGACTGGTTGAATTTGGTTCAGTGGGGCTGATCCATGTATACATATATATATATATGTGTTTTTTTTTGAAATTTACATATAGATATATATATATATATACATATATATATATGAAAAATATATATATATATATATGTATATATAAAGAAATATTTACAAATGTAAATATAAATGCATGTATATATATATATATATATGTATATATGTTCCCTGCAATCAGCTGCTCAGGGTTTCACATGCTCGGAAGAACAGGACTGCTCCAGGAACCATGACTCATGCTACACCACGGCACGCCCCGTTGATCACCAACAGCCTCCAACGACGGCTTTCACGTCTCCCTGGGTGCCCCTGGCCACGTCGTAGCAACTCTGCAGCATCTCCGGTTTCTCCCCCGCTGCCGCGCAGTCGGCGTCCAACTGCGTCACGGAACAGGAGACCGAACCTCGGCACGTCTCGGTGCCAGCGAGGCCCGTATCGTCGCTGTCAACGGACATTTCAACACGCGCGTGCCGAAACAAAGAATATGATGTCCGATAAGTCACATCTATGCTAATATACATATAAAATCTTGTAGTGCACACATGGATGGGTGTATACATAGATACTGGTATGTATGTAGTTACGACAAATGCTGATTATAAACTAATATGATCTAACATCACTGCGTACGATGACATGCCCATATTCAAGGACATGGATGTCTGAGGACAAAGCTTGTGCACACCTGGTGACCGTCAACATGTATACACACACATAGCGGTGTTTGTACGGATATTCATCTGCCCGATTTTGCTAATTTGCGGTGTGACCTCTCTCTATATGGCAGTTTCTGAAACTAGGGGTACCCCCAAATCATCTAATCTTGATCATTCAAAGCCGTAAGCCCTCCATTGTGGGTTCCTTATTTTTGAGAATCCACCATATTTGTATTTAGCTCAGTAGCACAGCAATTCCAGGTGTGTCTTTGTTGGTCAAGTGCCTTGTGATCAACCCGGAATGGCAACTCTGATGAAATGAGATGTTTTCCTCACTTCTGAAACTTACGTGCTGTATATGCACATGCTGATTCAATTGCAAACGGGAACATGTCGGGTGTAATGTGTCAATGTATGACCAGTAGATGTGCCCAAATATTAGTATGTATATATATATATATGTATTAGTATGTATATATATATAAATAGACGTATGGCATAGATTGGGATAGAACATGCATACGTAGATCGCTGTATTGGTGGTTGGTGACATTTGGTGACTACATTAATCATATCTGGCTTCCATGAGGCTAGTTTGTCTTTCATCAGCTGCTCCATCATAAGCTATCATGATAGCAATGAAAAAACAACTGAAGACAATGAACTATGTTCAATCATACTTGTGAATTTACATCACATATTCAACAATGGGAATTCTACTGTGCCCAGTAGCAGGGGAATCATTAATTCCGTTACCATTAAAGGCGCGTGGTAGTAACCAGGATAAATCTCTATATTTGAATACAAATGCCGGAGCAACTATGGGCAACTATGGGAACGATTGAAGGGTGATTCTTCAGTGCTGAGTAGCAGGGTGATCGCAGAAATTCCATCGCCAGTAAAGGTTATCTTCTGATAAACTAACCTGGCAATAGAAAATCCATCATTGATTGGTGGTTTCCCAGGGTTTCACTACGAAATATGGTTAAAATCCATTACCAGGTTAGTTTACCGGAGGGTAGTACATCATGATTTGGCGGTCCATTCGTCGCACCGCTCCAATAAATGATCAAAGTAGTCGAGAGATGTGAACTCCTACACGGCTCAGTGGCCGTTGTAGTTTGCCATACTGGAAAACAACCAATGGCCGTCTACAAGCTTTGGTCCAACTACAATCCATTTCAAGCTTAATGTTGGTTTCTGATTAGTATCTACCTGTTGGTTTCATCTATTTTCATTACTTTAGGGGGGGTTACACTAATCAGAAACCAACATTACAAGCTTTGGTCCACCTGGTTCCACCATCATTAGCCATTGTTTTCCCTTATTATTGTTGGTAAATCCTCCATTAGTTGGTAGGTTAATATTGACCCATAGCCATGTCTGTGTTTCCTTGGGAAGGACCCAGCAACGCATCCCAGGACCGCTACGCTGCTCCGAAGTTTCGGCCCAGCAACGTTTGCGAGTGCCCGTGCCGCAAGTGTTGTCGCAAGCATCCCAGGCTTGCCTCGATGGTGAACCCAGCCATCTAAGGACTTGGATGCGATGGAAATTATGGCAAAAATGTGGGAAGAAACCATATTAAACAAGCCAAATATTATGGAAATTATGGGAATGATATAGAAATTATGGGAAGAAGCCCGTTGACCATCAATCAAACAACTAAGAAACCATTGTCTAAATCAACCAGTGATCATCTGAAACAAATCACTGGAGGATGAGGTGGGTGTTTCTAAAGCCATTGGGACCCCCAAAGCTATGGTTGGTGCATTGTTGAAAAAGGTTGAAATTAGACACATGAATCAAACTACTAAGAAAGCCTAATATTGTGGGATAGCTGATGATGAAATTAGTTCATTTTCCAGCTATGATAGGAGCATTCACCAAGGAATCAAATCCAAGAAGCCACATCAATCTAAATCAATTAATTAAGCAATAAACGACTAAGATCCGCTGAGGAAGCAAGCTTAGCCCATATTGTCCAAATCAAATTGCAGCAATATTAGACCAAAATGCTCTAATCAATTAAGCAATATCATCCAAATCAAGTAGACTATGTTCATGATTCTTGAGTAGCACACTCCACTACCATCAGGCTGATGCAAGTTTTGGCGCACATGCACATGTGCACGTCATAGCCAAGCAAGTCATATCCAAGCAACCAATACCGCTAGATCTCACATGGCCACATTTCAGTACACTTGGAATAAGCATACACTCCGATGCCAAAGTCACAGTGGGCCGTTGTTCAGTATTGCTTGGACACGGATCATGTCATCAAAAATGTCGACAATACAAAATGCGTGGAATCTCTGAAACACAATAGGTCATGCGAATGCTGCCTGATCATGGGATAGTCACCGGCAAGAATAGTCAGAAGCTCCTGTAATCCTGATTGGGAAGATTCGTAGGGGAATATCACCGTGGCGTTCCCATCTACGAGAATTCTGTGGCGGAACTTTGAGCCAAAAGGGGTTTGTCCAATTTAATTCTTTGCAAGTATCTATGGGGCCAACCAAATTCCATCCCAATTCCATCTAACTTCCCTGATTTCACATGTATCTTTGATGGACATATCATATCTCCATTTCCCAGGACATTTTCCACTGCTTTCCATGGGAGCCCAGGCGTCACCCAGAAGCATTGGCTCGTTTCATAGCACTCCTGGCGGCGCGGCGCTGTTGTGCAGGTGCCAGCTGCGGTGAGGGATCTGTGGAGGCTGCGGGGCTTGAAGGAAAGAAGTTTGGCCAACAAAACAAAGTTGTTGGCATTAACCAATGGTGATTTCAGATTACCATTAACAAATTATTATCATTGGTGAATTAGCCATTATTATGATCATTGGATATTAGTTGATACCTCAACAAAAACATGAAAAAGTTTGAATCTTGATGTGATCATAGCTAATCAGTCAACAAAGGCATACCTATTTGTTTTCGATTGGAAGTGTCTTGCAAAAACATGGAAGCTTGGCCATGTTGGTCACTCATTATGTTGAAAGCGGTTGAAGCACACGTGGCAAAACTGTGCCATCGAAAGAGCCCAAGTCAATGATAGTGTAAGGTTCTACACAACAATAGCAAAAAGTATGGTGGTTCCTTGATAGCTGGGGGTACCTCCAAATCATCCAATTTTACTGAAGTTGTATTTAGTAATAAACCATCAATTTTGCGGTTCCCCCATTTTGAGAAACCCAAAAGTGTATCCAGTATCTTCCGGACTCAAAGCAGGTGCAATATGTTGCGCATGATCGTCATACATGAAAATTCATGGACAATTCCACCTAGTCATAGTTTGCAAATCCTTACTATAGTTGGTTGTTGTTGCTATATGGCCATGGGTCAAAACCCTGTACCCCAGGTTTCACCATTGTCAACATTGTTTTCCAATATAGTTGGTTGGTATCCCCCATTATTGGTTGGTTAATGTTGACCCATGGCCAACCATGATTGACGATCACCCAACTATCACTTGAACGGGAGGCAGCGGCACAAGGTGAACTCACTTGGGTCTCACAAATCGGAAACAGCCATATGGTGGTTTCTCAAAATAGGGGAACCTTTAAAATGGATAGTTTATTACTATAGATGGTTAATACTGGGTGGTTTGGGGGTACCACTATTTTGTTAGTCGACAAACCATTTGTTAATGATTGAAATTGGGAAAATATAAAATACCAATGAAACCACCAACCAAATATCATCCTCCAATAGTCTGTTTTAGACGATCACTAGTTGATTCCCTATTTTCGAACATTAATCCTTGATAACCATTATGACTATGAACGATCAAGCATCGTTACCAATAATCAACATCGTGCAGATAATCAATACATCCTAGCACCGTCCCCATTGCCGGCCACTGCCTCTTGAGTGGCCGGCATCGTTCCAGGGCAATCTGCTGCCTGCCACCACAATTGCCATCCCGCTGCAAAGACTGGCTGGTGGTTATGGTGGGTTGGCTGGTTGGTGGGTTGGCTGGTTCCATTGGGTTGGTTTGCTGGTTGGTTTGCTGGTTGGTCTTGGTCATCTGTTGAGGTTGACTTGATAGGTTGGTGGGTTGGTTGGCCGGTAGCCACCAACGCGCAACAGGTGCCAGCACAACGGAAAGCAGGATCACATGATCAGAGCATGAGAACACCCACGGACCTTCAGACTTCCAAGACAGAGTTGTGGGAAAAGGACACGCCCCAGCATTGAGCTTTGACACGCCAAGCTGCTTTGTTGTTCACAATGCGTTGCATCATAAATCGTCGCAAGTTCATGAAAATGAAATTCCCGCCAAAAGCCACAACACTTGGCAGTTAGCAGGACAACACATGGATTCCGAAGCCTGAATCATGATAATATATCGAAACAGGGCAAGAAGTTGGAAAAGAAACTTGTCGTCAAGGTTGTGGACATTTCGAACATGAGACTCAATAAAGCGATAGTAAACGTCATAGTAATGTTCATTATCATGTGAAGATTGTTGATACAGTGCTTGTGAATATCGGCCGTTGATGATGGCAAACGACTCATATTGGGGAATTTCTGAAGTGTTCACTCAAAATAACCAATAATTGGTGCAAATCATTGTAACCAGCAATAATTGATTCATTGGACACCAACAACACCCAAACATTGGTTGTACATAATCATTGTACACCAAGAATAAAAATAACTAAACATCAATCATTCGAATAAATTGAATACACAACTAATAACCAAACATTAATTGAATAATTTCTTCAAATTGTGTTGTGTTTCTCAATGTTTCTCGTAGGGTCCATTGTCAAGGAGCCGGTAGAGCCGCTGTGAATACTGGTCATTGTCAACGATAATGGTTCACAATGGCGAGATATAGTGGTTATATATATATATATATATATAATGGTTGCTAATGATAATAATGGTATATTCTATAGTTGTTGGTTCTAACGGTTAATGAAAATGGTTCTGATACATGAGGTGGCGCACACTTATTATAGCGGTTAATGACAATGGCAAATCATATAGTAGTTTACTATAATGGTTAGCAATAATTATCAATCATTCGCTGATGCTGAAGGCTAACACAAATTATTGCTAAGCAACACTTCCTAGAAATTAATGGTTTAGAATGGTCAATCATCATCGTGAACAATTCTAATAATGATCATGCTCAACAATGTTGCCAAATAGCGAGGGTTCCTGGGTTCCTGCAATACTGATGAATTACCAGCTGGTTCATGGTAAACAATGGCCAATCAATGTGAACCAGTGGTTGTCTCGCATGACACGGAGATCATCTGAATTATGTTCATGGTATCCATGTTGATCACATCCATTGTTGGCACCAAGATGTGCATCCCTACGGCTCGTAACTGGGAACAAACCATGTTTAGTTCGGGGTTAGTTCAGCCACCTTGTGAGGTATAAGGTTTATGACCCTGTTTATAATCCCAGCTGCACATCCAAGTAATCAACTCTTGACCATGCATGCAATCAATCAATGGCTGCTGTCATCAAAAAGAGCCATTGCATGGACATTGACATCCAAACGAGTGCCATAACATCAACCATGAACCCATAACCACTGGCTATCCTAATTAGTCATTTGCATTAGCGACGAAGTAAAAACTAACTACCCATAACCACAAGTAAGCAGTGATTATCAACCATGCTTGCCGCTCATGCTTGAATGTTATCTGTCAAATGAAACACATCTTTACCCATTCACCAATAACTGGTGTGGTTGTGGTCTATGGTTTTTGAGCCAATCCTTCACCATGATGCATGTTAGCAATTACGTGTGAGTGTCTATATCAACTAGCCATCAAACATAACAACAAAGCCATACCCACTATTACTTAATGGATCTTAATCGAAGGAAGTTTAGAAGTCTAACTTCCGACAATATGGACAACTCAGCTAGGTTAGATCGCCTATGCGGATGTGAGAAAGAAGAGATGTGAGAAAGATGAGAGTGCGAGTGCGCCAAAATGTTAGGAAAGTCGCGAAATGCTGTGTTTTGCAAGGTTTTGTGCATCATGAGGGTCCAGAGGGGTACCTCGCTAAAGCGGCGGGTGCGGACCACTGTGGCGGAAGGTGTGTGCAAAAATCGTTAAAAAACCTAGGCGCGAAGCACATTTGGAAGTCAAAATCGTAAAAACATGTCAGCTCCGGAGCACCTTTGGAAGTTGCAACTTGCAAAATCGTTAAAAAACCTAGGCGCGAAGCACATTTGGAAGTCAAAATCGTAAAAACATGTCAGCTTCGGAGCACTTTCGGAAGTTGCAACTTGCAAAATCGTGGAAAAACCTAGGCGCGAAGCACATTTGGAAGTCAAAATCGTAAAAACACTGCATGCTCGGAGCACTTTTAGAGGATTCCACGTTCAAAATCGTTAAAAAACCTAGGCGCCGAGCACATTTGGAAGTCAAAATCGTAAAAACACTACATGCTCGGAGCACTTTTGATGACTCATGATTCTCAAAACTGGCACGCTGCCTGCGCGCGAAGCAAATTTTTAAGATAAAATCTTGTACCAAAATAAAAACTGCATTTTTACTGGCGTTTCGGGCCACTTTTCGGAGATGTCATATGATCATGAAAATTGGCACGCCGCCTGCGCGCGAAGCACATTCTCACGTCCGAAGTCGCAAAAACTCGTGGTTTTTAACAAGTTTTGAAAGTTGCATGTCCGAAAAAGTGCACGCGGCCAGGGCGAGAAGCACATTTTGAAGCAAATGTGTCAAAACACAGCACGTTTTGACACTTTTTGAACACAGGAGACAAAAGTAGGAAAACACTTGCGTTTCGCGTCACTTTTCGTGATTTATGTGGCCAAAATGTGCACAACGCTTGCGCGCCAAGCACATTTGCAGGTCAAAAGTAGCAAAACACTTGATGATCGGAACACCTTTGCAAGGTCCAATTATCAAAAGTGGCCAAACACCTAGATGCAAAACACTTCATGATCGAAGCACATTTGGAAGGTAAATGAATAGATAGACGAAAGATGGCTAGACAAAGAGGTAGCCAGATAGATCGACAAGTCGATAGTCAGATCGATGGGTGGCTAGATGGATAGTCAGATACATAGATGCATCGATGGATGAATAGATGGATAGATAGATGGATAGATAGATAGATAGATAGAATAGCTAGAATAGATAGATGGAATAGACAGACAATTGGATAGCCAGATTCAGATGGCTAGATGGGTCGATAGATAGACAGATAGGTAGACGAAACGAGAGTCAGATAGAAAAGTAGATAGATAGTCAGGTAGATAGACAGAAAGATAGACAGATGGACACATAGATGATCAGACAAATAATTCGGTAGATAGATAGACAGATAGATAGATAGGCAGATAGATAAATAGATAGATGGACAGGTAGATAGATAGATACATAGACAGAAAGATGACGAGATAGATAGTGAGGTAGATAGAAAGACAAGTACATAGGCAGATAGATAAACGAATAGATCATCAGATAGATAGATAGACAGTCAGACAGACAGAAAGAAAACTGATCCACTGATAGAAAGATAGCTAGACAGATAGGCTGCCAGTCAAGTGGCCAGATCGATGCTCACATTGGTAGGAAGTCAGGCCCAAGTGATGTTCAGTTCTCGGATCCCTCGGACAATCAATCGTCGCAACCACAACTGCACACTCCTATAGTGCTCCTATCTTGGAAACTTCCGCCACCGCCTTGTGCGGTACTACTGGTAGATTATTAATCACTAGCCATGAACAATAGGCATGCGTTTCACCCCTGAATGTCAACCAAAAACAAGTCGATACTCACCGTGGCAATAAGTTGTCATGCCCCACCGATAGCCAACAATACTAGCTTACTAATTAGTCACTTTTCCGTCCCTTTTTCCGACTGCATCCTAATCAATCAACCAGCACCATAAACTTGTTAAAACTTGTGAAAACCACCAGCGCGTTAAAACCACGAACTTGCCAATACTAGTCAAATATGGAAGAAAAATACAACTGCTCAAAACATGCTAACACCACCCAATATCGCTAACCAAAACCACCCAATATCGCTGACCATCAAACTCCTGGCCTTTGCCCCGCCTGGCCACTGGGACACGTGACGTTTCGCTGCATGCTGCCAGGCCCACAGCTGCTGCTGCAGCTGGACCAAGACCTAACACGGAAAGCCACACATGGCCTGGGGATGTAGATGAAATGGTTCGCAACCAACAACCAATGGTGAGTTACTGGTGGAAATAACAGTTGTAATGGTTAATACCAGTCATATTAACCATTATAACTGGTTTTAACTACCATTGGTTGCTATAATGGTTATAATAACTGATAATGAACCATTATAACCAATGGTAGTTATAACTGGTTATAGTGGAACTAATGGTTAGTAATAAGGGATAGTTGGTGGTTTCCGCAAGTATGGTGGAATAGTTTCAACAACCAATGGTTAGTTACAACTATGAAATGTTTAGTTACTGGTGGAGATGGTAGTTAAAACCAGTCATAATGGTTAATAGTAGGGGATTGAACCAACAACAATGGTTCGCAACCAACAGAATGGTGGTTTCTTATAGTGGTAAGCCACTTCCGATGGTTGATAATAACCAACAGTAATGGTTTGCAACTTATGATAATAGTTCATTGTTGGTGGCTAAGCCACTTATAATGATAGGGGATAGCAACCAACAATCAATGGTTAGCAAATGGTTAACTAGTGGTTGACAACAAAATAAATGCAACCCCACCAACAACCAATGGTTAATCAATGGTTCACAACCAGCAACAGTTAGAGGTGAAGGGTTTGTTCATGATTACGAAATGGTGATGTAGTGCATGGTTTAGTGATGCTGAAAGGTTAGTGAATGGTTCAGAAATGGTTAACATATGTGGTGAGTGACCAACCTGCTTAGCGAATGGTCTTAGTAAATGGTTCCTAAATGGTCAGTCATTGATGAGTCATCGGTTGATTAATGGCAAGTTATTTGTCGAAGAATGTTTCGTGAATGATTAGGAAATGGCTTGATAATTGTGGATATCCACACATGCAAGCTACAGATAATGCGGATTTGGGTATGTCCATATATATATATATATATATATGAACTGGTTGCTGACAGGCAAATCGACAGAAACAATGCTAGAAAAAATCAATGATCATCTACAGTAAGTACGTTGGCAGTTGGTATTGCACCTCGATTGTATCCCTGATCCTTTGGCATCTGAAGTTGTGACTTTCAAAAAACAGCGGCGTCTAATAACGATGTCCAGGTACGCACCAGATCATAAAATCAGCATTGCTGAGAAGATCATTGTATGATTGTCCTCCCCGAAAATGAATGTTACCGTCCTGCACTATTTGACGCGTAAGAGAAAAATGACCCTTCTCAAATGAGAAGTGACCACAACCCAATTACGTCGTCGTGCTACACGGTGTTCATGGGGTTTCCCAGCATGATGTGCGAACATGGTAACTGATGTACCAGTCAGTACAGGCCCAAACAACAAACCAACCAACGAAGAATTTGACTGATCATGGAAAGGATCAGCCATCTAAGATCAAAACGTGCCAAAACCCTTCGCAGTACAATTTCAGGATAGTTGATTATAAAACATATGAATGTAAAACAAACACATGTTCCCTATGCTACAGCTAGATCTTTATCTTTTCTGTCACTTCAACGAAGGATTCTGTTCAATTCGCAAAGGCCAAGAATTCACTTCAATATTTTCTGTGGCACCGATGGAAGTCTTGGAATTGGCCAAGAGAAACAAAGTTGAGTAGCCGCGCAGCTGGTGATGAAAACTACAAGAATGGATTCAATGAACCGCCACTGCGTCTGCCATAGATGATCATAGATGCGTTGATTGTGTAGAAAAAATCGAAGCAAGTGACTGGGTATCCAAATGGACACCAACAGGTTAAAACAACAAACATCAGTGCAATTGGCCGACAACAATAAATTGAAACCACCAACAAGTTCTCACAGGTGCCAACCGGCACTTTTGTCTCCGCACTTCCTTGTTTGACTCGTCTTTGCCCTGCTGCAGTTAGCGCAGCTCTGAAGGCCAATCAAATACGTCTCATCACGAAGATACCGACTGCGATTCAAGCTCTGTGGCTCAGCGTCAGCCAAATCAATCAAGTGGGATGCTCCACAGTAGCAACTCAACAGCATCAAGCCATCTTTGGAATGACCATTGATTCAAAACCCATGAGGTTCGGTCTACACCGCAGGGCTAGCCCCCATGTCGTCTATGCGCCTGTTCAACGTGGAAAACCCCTGATTGACTCGTAAAGGGTGGCTCTTACGCTGATGGTTTCCTCGCAAATCAAGGGCAGCCCCCGGCGGCACCACTCATATCGAAGTTGAATTCTGGCTCAAAGCTATTGGATATGTTGTCTGGTTGGTGGTTTCGAGCCTCGTTAACCTTCCATTTGCCATTACCAACTAACCATCAAACAAGGTTGAAAAGCACCAACCAGTTCTCATAGTCCACTAAATCAAACACTGATTGGTTGATGGTTTCAACCTCTATGAAAAACATCAGTCAAACAACCATTTGTTAATGATTCCTAGGGAAAATAAAAACGTTTGAAACCACCAACTAGAAATATATTGATAAAGCTATTCCAACTGCTGCAGTCAATACTTGTTGATTCCTCAGTATGCCTTGAACAGTCAGGCAATGTCAGTTGATTCGTCGCTATGAGTGCGTTGCTTTGTGTGAGTAGATCTCCGCCAATAAGACCAAACATAATAGCAATGAAAATTGTTTTGCTCTAGGGTTTTGAAAAACAACTTGATACAACAGTTGATATTCAACTTCCAGTCATTATTGGGCGTATATTTACATCTAAATGTAAACATATACATATGTACATACGTGTATGAAATACAAACAACTATATAAATGTAAAGGAAAAAACAATATGAAACATGAATTCTGTATATATATACTGATGCACTTGCATATAGTTATATATGTATGTACATAAATATACATACACATAATCAACTAATCAATGAACATTAATGTGCATATTAAATGATATGAATATGTCGGACCTTCAAAGCTGCGTCTGAACCGAGCAGAGAAAATCAATGTGCAACGCTGGGAGACCGCTGCTGATGCACAGTGGTTATGAGGCCCCGAGGCGACGTGCAACTTACTCAGTGCATGTGGTGCCAAATTCTGGTTCCAGGTTAGGCCCAGGACACCAGCAAGAAGAACACAACAGCAAGAAATCAAATGTAAAACAAGTTCGCTAGTATCGATCGCTTGATCAACAGCAAATACAAAACGACAACAGCAAAAACTATTCGAACCAATACGTTTTTTGCCTTTACCACCAGTCGCATACTGTAATACATATTGATTGTTGATCATGGCTAATCACTATTATATCGTTCATAAATAATGCCGACTATCAAGTGATTCATATTCTTTAACATTGTCTACTAAACATGACAACTCTTAACAGCCCCGTTACCCATTGAAAGGTTGATACCAATCACTAGTTGCTGATTCAATCAAACTAATGGATTATATAGTTGATACCAATGGTTGCGAATTACCCCATGGATGAAACTCCTGACTCCTGTGCACCGTAGCGACAGCTCCGCCCCATGCCCCTTTAAGGGGAGGACCTTACCTGCACTGCCAGCAGAAATTCAGCCTCTGCTGGTTCCAATGGAATGAATTGCTGCTTATTGATTGTTGTTGGATATTGTTGGTACTTTTGTTTGGCTACAACACGAGGAAGGTACTGTAAAAAATCATTCGAAATGTCCACATCTACTGTTGTAGGTGGCCTTTTTGCAGCTGGCATGTCAACCTCACCGCCAGCATCACTGCTCTGTCGTCAATATCCAGCACCTCAAAACTCACGTATCCAGTGGAGCAAATGGAGAGGAAGGGACTTGAGGCTCGGTTTGAAGCCACGGCGCAAGACTCACATGTCTTGCTTTATCCCAGAAAATAGCTTCCAACACTGGCTCGGAGGCAACTGGAGTCACCAGAACTGTTGGAAGAAGGGTAACCACCTCTCATTGTTGAAACCTTGTACATATTCATATAAAACCAATGACAAACTGGCGCAAGATTTCAATCATCAACCTTAGACGTTTGCCTTTGCCAACTGGAACCATCAAGAACGCTCAGATACTCTGAGCGGTGCAGGCAGCATTGGTTCAGCGGGAATGGCCCAAGAATCAGACCACGAAAGATTTGTCAAAGGAAGATACCAAGCGTTCCGATGATTCCAGGATCTAAATGGGTGTTTCTCAAACTAGGGGAATCCCAGAAATGGCTGGTTTATTACATACCCAGTACTGTAAATGGGTGAAATGGTTCCTGCTGGGTGATTTGGGCTCACTCCTATTTTAAGACCCTCCATATCCTCATCTCCATCCAAGCAAAGATCTAAACTCCCGAGTAAAGCTGGTAACTGAGTTTCCCTGCCTGAACCGGACCTGATACGGAGGTGAAGGTTGAGAAGCATCCATGTTTCTAGCTATGCCAACATGACATAAATAAACCGTTCATATAGGGATACAACATGTGCTCAAAATCATTTGCCTGGGCAAAGCTAATCATAACTGATCATCAGAAGGCTGTACGTTTTGCGGCCGGTTTACCCATGGAACATGGTGGTGATTCACCTAGAGGTTGGTTATTCACTCGTGCTTGTTACCTATTGCATGGACAATGCAACAGTTGGATTGAAAAAAATATCATCACCATTGTGACAGTAGAAGATGTATCATCTCGTTCCGCTGATTGTAGTGACTGGCAAGGACATAAGCAGCAGTCTCAAAATAGCATGTTATCACGGCAGCAAAAGGAGTCTTGTCGTCGCAGTAACTGTCATGATAATATGACACAGTATAATGTTAAACAATAGCTGTGATAACTAGCAATGGAGGCTCCAAATGCCACTGACTCAAAATCCTGAGTCAATTCTATACACATGAGCATGAACGGAATACGCCCTATTGATGGGATGTTGATCTAATTACCCTTTTGTTTGGACTTGTGACATCTTGTGACTGTATAGATATCTGCATTATTGGAAAAAGTGACGGGGGATTGATCCATATACAAACATATATATATATATACATGTATGTATATATGCAGTAAATAAACATAATGTGTAGATTGCATCTAGATACGCAACTCCAATCCGTACGTGTATAGATACAAGCATTTTTTTATACATATATATATATAAAATCAATATACACATACAATTGTACTATTTGCGTATTTTGAAATCCGTATGCTGTACCTCAATGATTATACATATAATTATAACAAAAAGACACAAACACAACACAAACACATAATATACATCTATATCTTTGCGCAAAACATATAAAACAACCATTCAAAGTGGCAATTACCTATGTGTTGGCATTAGCCGATTTCCAATGCTTCCCAACATGGAACGTTCCCGCCAACTCCTCCAACCCTGACCTTGGAGGGGGGGCTCCAGCATGCCGGCCCTGGCAGACCCACCCAGGCAGCTACACGCCCGCGACAAGCAATCATCACGGGAATCACATCAAGTCATTCTGAGAGGGAAAACAAAATGACTAGCAAATCACTAGCAAATTTCCAATTCCCATGATTGCTATCTACTAGATGGGATCCCAATAGATCATATAGTATTTCAAATGGTTGTTCCATGTGAAACAAATGAGTTGTGATACCATTGATGATTACAAAATGGGATCCCAATAGATCATACAGTATTGATGATTACTATCAAACAAGTATTGATGATCAACAAACGACCTACTAGATCAAGAGATCCAGCGAGAAATTGCCAGAAGCTACCTACTAGAGCTAGCAGCTAGGATATCCCGATGTCCCGATGACAAGTGACCACAAACTGCCGAAGTCATACAGCTTTCCAAGCTATTGGATTCAGGGAGGCATTCATCGAATAGCTTGGCATGATAAACCTTGAATTTGTTGGGCCGTAATCGTATGAGCGCCAACAACGGACAATCTGAAAATTGAATATGTTTAATCATCCAACTCATTGGTGAAAGGGCTTGGTTTTGCTAAAAAAACAGAGCGATTGAGGTGACCTCTCTGTCGTAAGACGTAAGATTTTCTGAACTGTTGAAGTTGAAGATGTGAATACAAGCATTTGTCCAGTGCATGGTTCGAATTTATACAACTCACGGATACGCTTCCTTTGTCTTGGTGGATATGATTGGCGTCAAGACCCCGAGCTTGGTGAAGAATCAGCGCGGAAAAACTCTGGCTGGGATGTCACCTTGGGTCGTTGTTTGGGTGGCTGGTGCCGAAAATTATCATGAAGTAATTATAAATAGAAACACATATTTTCATGAAATCAACAAAAACAAAACTCTGTTGGAATCTGCTGGAGGCAAAGTTGATACGTTCATGTGACTGCTGTCACTACCCACCAGCTTCGTGACCCATCAACCATCATCCTGGTCATCACAGGTGTCCCCGATTTCGGCCAATGGATTTGGGGTGCATCCAACCCCATGCAATCACAACGCCTGCGAGGTTCCCGTCGGAACTTCTCGCCTGGACAGCGGGATGGCTGGATCAACTTCAAGTTCACTGGAATGGGTGTTTCTCAAAATAGAGGTAACCCCCAAATCATCCATTCATATCAATTCATAGTAATAAACCAACCAATTTTTGAGGGGTTCTATTTTAATAAACCCCGGTATGGTTGTCAAATCTGGTCAATGATGGTTCATTAATGGTGCATATGGTGTTGGTTGTTGAATGATGCTTGGCAATGCTGTTTGTGATTTGAATGGTCATGTGATGCTGAATTGATGGCTGATTCTAGCAAGTAATGCTTGGTTCATTGATGGGGATGTCAATTATTACAACCAAACAACAAGCAACCAGCTGGGTACATTTATGTTACTGGTTGATCATGGTTAATCAACCGTTCTTGGTAGTACTGACCAGCAAGCTTGCACCCCTGGGTTGAGACCGTTTCAACTGGGAAAACAACACCATGCTGATTTTGTCACTTGTATGCCCCTGTTCAGCGGAACCAGTAATAGCTAGCTTTCCATATTCCAACCATCTCAATTGAGTTGATGGAAGCTTATCAGTAGCGAGCAACCAGTTCTGAATCACTTGACTGCAATCAACCAGCGAACAGTTCCGCAAACATATGCGCAAAGTATATATTTCTATCAACTGACATCAGCCAGCAAGGTATACTGGTTGGTGGTTTCAATCCCTACGTTTAAACATATTAGTCAACCAACCATTTGTTGCTAATTACTAGGGAACATAAACATTTTTAACATCAACTAGCAAGCTAAATAGTATCCCACAAGTTCTTTTATACAAAAGTAACTTCCATGTTTTAACATAAACAAGTTGTTCAATAATTACTAGGGAAAATAGTATCACTCCAATTTGACCGCCCTTATCCAACTTCTATCGCTTGCCCACCCATCTGCCACAACGCATCACTTGGCCAGCGCCTGCCACTGGGGGACGCTGCTCTTGACTGCTGCCGCGAAGGCTGTCGCGACTGGACCGCAGCTGAGGTCTTGGGAAAAGCCAAGCAACTTCACGGGTGACATGTAGACATATAATTGATGTATTTGAATACTAAAAAAATATCTTTGATGTATAATATCTAATTTTCATATTTGTATAATAGTTGAAAGGTTATGATATACATCTTTACACCATGATAGTTAATTTCTGTACACATATTGTTACATACATTAATAAATCACAATAGACATACATACACAATCATACACACATGAAACAATAAATAGTATACCTGACATGATTGTTTGACATATTATGCACTACGGGAAATTGTCATCTGGTTGTCATGATGACCAGCTACCAGTAGAAACAACCGCTACGATCCACGGGCAAGTGCTGAGCTTCGAGTCTGTACAGGTTGGATCTCCAAAGGAAGAGAATATCATGACCGGCGGGTGACAATTTGGGTGCGCCAACCGGCCGCCAAACGATTCCACCACCGGTGTAGCTGCTGGGTAGCTGCCACCCCCCACAGCTCCTGCTCGCGGGCTCGCTCCACTGCCTGGAAACAGCTGTGGAAAAATGCTTCCCCAAACAGTTGGTAGTACCGGTATCAATGGCGGGTTGCCTTAAATAATCACTGTCTGTTTCATTCATGGGAGATTGATGCTTGATAATTAACAAATATATACTATTAAATTCAAATTGGCTGTTTTTTAAAGATGAATTCTGATGGCAACATGTAAAAGGTCTGTTACTAAGCCATCGTGAGAAACATAGGGAGAGAAACCAAACATTTGAGACTCGGTCACAATTGACAGAGCCACGTCTCTAGTGATAATCATAGTTTTCTTTGCAGTATATCTGATGCCAGTCATCCGTTTGGGTGGTTTTGCACAAATATGACCATGAAATTTAGTGCTTTCTAATCTCACCATCTATAAGAATGAAACCTTGCGACGGTTGATGGGTTCCGCCTTCGATTGTATGGTCAGCTGCCTACGTCGTAAGGCAAGCTGGAGACAAATATATTTCACTGGCAGCAGCAAAGCGTTGGAAAATGCATCTTTGATTTGGCGTATCTGTGTGCATATTGAAGCATTTTGATGATTATTCATAATGGCTACCCAGGATTAATAAACCCCTGGTTGATTAACTAGGGGGGTTCCCATTTTAATGGAAAACCAAGGCTTTTAGGGGATACCCCCAATTAATAAACCTATAGGGTTTATTAATCCTGGGTAGCCATTACTGCGCAAGCGATTTGTCTGCAACCCAGTCGTTGGCTCCCCAAGTCATTCTCCGCGCGGGTTCGGGTTCGCCAGTGGCGGCACCCAGCTGACGGGCCCCGGACCTCTGACCGCAACTGGGCTCCCAGGGTCTGCGAGCGGTCAGCAGGTGGGGCTTAGTGGTAGCCATCCCTACCCTTCCAATGACCATAGAAGGTATATCACCAACCCCAGTTACAACTAGCTGGTGCCAAATCTGGTTACCCGCTATTTCATGGTGACTGGAAGGGTAGGGCATGTAAACAGTTTCAACAGTTTCCCAGTTTTCGCCTCCATCATCCGTCTACTGGTTGATTTGGGCCTTCGGAAATTCCTCTGAGAAGGACCAATGGACTGCTGCTTGCTTTTTGTGATTTGTATCCTTCTACAGTTCCGAAATCAGATGTTCAAAACGGTGCACTCCAATCCCGTCGAATGATTCCACGGTATGGCAGAAAGTGCAGCCAAAACAAGGACTAGGACACTTGACCACTTCATTTTACATAAACCTGCTGACGGTTAAAGGTGCATAAAGACGCGCGTGGGAGGCAGCTTGCTGGCCATGCGAGTTGCAAACTGACACTGATCACAGCCAGCGGGATGGCAGAAAACCATGCATCACCAACTTGGCACAAGACCAACGCACAAAGGATTTGGCTATGACTCTATGGCAACCAACAAATAAGGGCATAATTAGTAGCATTTGGATATGTTTCTACGACTCCGGACATCTGCTTAAAAGTCTGTTGTTTTTCCCCATGTGTCCTTTTTTCGTTGGTTGTAGTTTCGGGGCACCCGATGGTGGATTTCAAGGCCGACTTGGGACTCATATGAGTTTGACCAGGGAAAAGCTGCTCCAGCAACTAGATCAAATCAATACAGCGATTCAGTGCACGCATTTGAAAGCTGTGTTTTTGTTCCTCCGGCAGCAACCATACTGAATCATACTCCAGTCCTCATCTGTAAAAAAGCAAATGCTATCTTATATCTTTATTTTTGTTGTTTTTTTCCAACAAGTATCGCACTATATGGCTATGGGCCAATACTCTGGTATCATAGCTGTTCACATCCCCTAAAATAGCCATCTGGTGGATTCTTAAAATTGGAAGCCCCAATGCCTTACCTCAAAGCATAAAATGGATGATTTGGATGCCCCTATGGGTAAGAACCCAATGTTAAGTCACTATATGGGCTACCCCCAGTTATCATCCAGTTGATTGACCATTTTGGGTACCAATCACCAGTCAATATTAAGTATATGGGCTACGCGGCTACCCCATGTTAAGTCACTATATGGGTGTTTCTCAAGCCATAGGGGACCCCCCAGTTATCATCCAGCTTATTAACCTTTTATAGTAGTTCACCAGCCATGGCTTTGGGGTTCCCAAACTGGCTTGAGAAACCACCATATGGGCTATGCCCAGTTATCATCCAGTTCATTGACCATTTTGGGTACTAATCACCAGCATTTTGTTAAGTCACTATATGGGCTCCTCCTATTAAGAACCCCCCCATGAACTAAGTCACTACTAATCACACTCCAACTGCTAACTCGGAGGCTACGATCCCACCGCGCGCTGGTGCGCCTGCATCTGCCACTTCAGAGCCTCTTCGTCACTCAGCCCTGGTGGCATCTCACCTGGGCCATGCTGACGAGTCCCGCCCCTTGTGCGAAACCGAAAAGAAATCAAGGTTTCTATAGATGTTTCTAAGAGATATATATATATATGTGTGTCTATAGATGAGCTTACATGCAAATGATTGTTTTACTGATTCCATTGTTTTCGTCTGTTTATTCATCGATATCAACTGTATGTGTGTAAATGCAAGTATACATGCAAGAAATGTACATGTTGCTTTTGGCATTGGGCCTGCGCGCTGTAACCCTAGTGAATACAACTAGTATTTGTTGGGATGTTCATCCATCCATTTTTGGCGACGATTGATATTGACCCACAACCGTGTATGTGCATATATATGTGCTATATATAGAATATCTATTTATATTTGCTGCTTGGTTGCTTCAAGCACACCACGACAACCATTAGCAAAGCTGATGAACATCAAAATTTTGCTGAATGCATATAGCCAAACAAATGCATGTATGTAATGCAATGGAATGTAGTGTAGTGCAATGTAGTTCAATGCAATGTAAGGTATGGTATTCTATAGCATGTAGGTTTGTATGTATGTAATGTAATGTAATGTGATGTGATGTGATGTGATGTGATGTGATGTACTAGTAATGTACTGTACTGTAATGCAATCAAAACAATGTAATGTAATGTAATGGAATGTAAATGCAATGTAATGTAATGAAATGAATGTAATGTAATGTAATGTAATGTAATGTAATGTAATGTAATGTAATGTAATGTATGTAAGCTAATACATGCACATATATAGATAGATCGATAGGTACTGCTTCATTGCATGTATGCAACAAATACCTATGTAGACAATATATACACATGAATGCTTACATAGTATAGTACCGCATAGTATAGTATAGTAAAGTATAGTAAAGTAAAGTATAGTATAGTAAAGCAAAGTATAGTATAGTAAAGCAAAGTATAGTATAGCATAGTATAGCATAGTATACTGTAGCATAGTATAGAACGTCTGTGAAGTCGCTTGCACGGGTGGTTCATCAAAAAGCAAAAACATGAGCTCGAGAACGAACACCTGACTGAGCTGCACAACCGAAGGAAAACTCATACAGTGTGCTGGTACAACACTTGCTCAGTACACTTCGTGAATTGTTGATTTGTATGCCTCCACTATAGATCAATCAAACGTATTCGAAACAAATTACTGACAATTTCAGGTGCCGCAAAAATGGTTTTGCATAACTACCAGCTATGAATACCAGCGGCTGTGCGCCTCCATGTTCACTGGATGTGTGCGGCTGGGGTACCATGGTCAGCTGAACTAACCCTATAACCATAGTACCCCAATGAGAACCTGTATATAGAACCTTGTAACTACATAAGGTAGCAGAACAAACACCTATAACCATGGTACATGTTACCAAATACTGGGGATGCACATACAAGACGCCAATCCTTGGGATATGGGGTGGTACCCAAACTATTCAACGTGGCTGCGGTTGCTGGGATGGTACCTGACCTTCATGCATGCTCAAGCTGATCGACTATCACAGTAAGTGATCTTTGACAAACATGATTCATCATGATTTCGCCATCGAACCATGGATCCAAGATCGTAGTTAGTCAATTGATTAATGACATTCTTAACCATCATATTATATGCTTCATAAGTCAATGATATTTTTGGGACCAACAAGATTAATTCAACCATCAAATTCTCGTATTTTTGGCTTGCCTGGTATCCATATCCCCCTCTCTCCGAAAAATGGCCTGGTGAAGTGGGCACGCCGTAGCCGTTTCGAGCACCTACAAGGAAAGCTGAAGTCAATCTGGTTGGTGGGTTGAGCGGCCGGCGTGAAACATGGTCAACCTACCAGCATGTGTTACTTGAGGGGTTCCCAGGGTTACTCATTGGTGGAGTCAACCTACCATCCCTAAATCTTGTGGAGCACATTTTGAATTTTTTCAAACTCCACTAACCAGTGAATCATTCAAAGCAGGGGCTTTGGAGTTCGTGAGAGTCAGTTACACGCATGTATATAAATATGTATGCATACATGCAATGCGTGTGCATACGCACAAACATATCGGCAAACAAACGTCAAATGTATTCCTCGAAAATTCAGGCAACATTGCCGACATTTCTTTGATTTGTCGGTGGTCTGGTCTGGCTCAATGCACCAAGCACGGCGAAAAATAATGCTGTTTAAGTAAGGTAATACCCCTGAAACTAAGGAATCTGAGCCAAACTTTCATCATAGCTAATCAAATAACATAGCGCGAGCTGCCGCAAGTTTTTCACTGTTACCATGATTCACCCTATCCATGCAAGCATTGGATTCTCAATGTACAACCTGCTCCGGAAGAGTCCATTGCCATTAAGTCATTTCCTTCCGAAGAATCCCTACAAACCTTGGCACAAATAATCTATGGATTTAGGATCCCGTCTTGAGGTTGGAGGGACTGGATTGACCCTGTCTTGGAAAAAGTAACACCACGGCCTTGCCAAATGGCATATGCGGCTCTTCCACTGACACTGTCTACAACTGTTTTCTTTTAGGGGTACGAGTAAGACCAACCAGAACAACGTCTGAGATTGTGAGGCGACATTCAGATACTACTTGAGGGGCATAGGCGCATGACATACGCGTAAATAGACATATATACATGTCATAACATTTTGAATCTATCCGCATATCTGTCTGGATACAACCATTGGCAGCCATATGGGTGCTGTGATGAGACGGATAGGTATGGTTCACCACAGCATTAGCATTGTTCACCACCATTTGCCATTGTCCTTTTTTAAGCATTCACGTACGATGAACCATTGAACATTTATTTAGGATGCTATCAACCGGCAGGGTATCTTCATCAACAACCTATTTTTCGTGGCAAATAACTTACATGGTGGTTTCTGAAAATAGGGGTACCCCCAAATCATCTGCTTTATTACCCTTTGATAGTAGTAAAGAAACCATTTTTGGGGTTCCCTATGACTGGAGAAACCGTAGGAGGTATATCCCCTATTCTTGTTGGTTCTGAATCCCTACTATTAATCATTAAAATCACCATTAAAATCACCTGCTGTAACTCACCCCTACAACTACTATATTATAATCACCTATGATTAACCATTATAATGACAGGTATTAGACCTATTATTAACCTGTTTTATAGGTGATCCCCACAAAATCCCTATAGTAATCTCTATGATTAACCCTATTCTCAACCATTATTACCTATGTTACAATCACTTATTAGATCATAACAGCTGAATCCCTATTCAAATCACCTGTCATATCCCCACACATGTTCACCAGGTCATGCTCACCTGCCGCCGGTCCCCTAGGCGGCGCGCCTAACGGAGCAGTCCTGGCGGCACCGGGGACAGCCATCGCCACGCCCGGCGACTGGCGACTCGGCGACTCATCGGTGATGATCAGTTCCTGTACCTGGTTGGTGGTTGAACCCATGGTTAACTAGTGGCTAATAATGGTTAATAGTGTTTATATATGGTAATAATGGTTGATTATGATCATACCTGGTTGGTGGTTGAACCACCCCTTTTAAGAAAAATACTAGTCAACCAACCATTTGTTAATAAGTACGAGGGAAAAACAAGTTTCAAACCACAAGCCAAATATCCATGTGATCACATCATATCAAAAATGATACGTACTCTGATCGTGCAGCGTCATCCACTAGGTGATGATCCAGTATGACTGCATCATGCTGCCTATATTTCAAGGTTTCGATTTGTTCTTAAATCATTCCGACATGATGATTCCAAAGCTTGAGAACAACACTTTCGTATGGCTGAACATGCATGCAACCTGCAAAGGCCAAGTGCGTCTTGACATGGGACGTTGGACATAGATTCCGATGGGCAATGTATTCACACACAGTAAACATTTTGATAATTCCACTTGGTTTGCGAGAACATCACCGGCAACTAAGAAGCAAAGTTTTGCAAAGGTGCCAAAACGCTGCGTTTTATATGTTTCAATCGCAACTGATCAACATCTTGACCCTGGCAGCAAAAAATCATAGGAAAAGACTGGCCTCGATCACTCACTGGTTGGTGATTTCAACCCCTGTAGAAAATATTAGCCAACCAACCATCCATCCCAAGTATTGGGAAACATGCAGCACCTTCAAAACCAGCAACTAGACTCAGGGTTCCCTTCCTAAACGTGTTTGGATGGTTGCAAAGTACGTAAGATAACTGTATTCATGGACATACTCATGGCATCATCGGCACCGCCCTGAGCCACAAAACAAAAGGATGTCCCATCGACAAGCATTGTCGTTTGATATAGAGATGGTACATGGTGGAACTCTTCAGAGCCACAACTATTCACCATCAACATTGCACCCAAGAACTCAGGAAGCTCAAGAACTCAGCTTCCCAAACCGCAGTGGGTCAGTTTACCCTTAGTCCCCCTGGTTCCCCCACTGTTAACCAGGCTTCCCTATGAACTTGTTGGTGAACTTATCCCCCATGAAGTTGGTTAACTGCTTGACCCAGTTCGCCATATAGTTGGTATATCCCCAAGTATTGTTGCTTGTTATTAATAACCTGGGGATATACAGACTATATGGCTTGTTCTACCCTATTAGCTATTAATAACCATTAAGTATAGCTTGTTGTACCCTATTGATACCATAGCTTGTTATACCCTATTAATAACCATTAACTCAGCTTCCCAGACCAGCTCCTTGGCTCAACCACCAGGGGTGGCTCCACTCCCACCACCGGTCCCCGTGGCGTCCTTCCACCCGCGTCGGCGCCCAGCAAGGCCGGACCAGCAGCGCCTGGTGCTGACCGGGCACCCTGGCGATACCCCCCTTCCGTGGTGCGTTCGGAACGATGGTGCCAGCCTTTTCTATGGTTGGATATGGTACTCATCTGGTTGGTTGTTGAACCACCCCGTCATGAAAGGTTTTTGTTTATTTGTTCTTATTGTTTTGTTTATTGTTTCAATGTTTTGTTTATCGTTTTTTTGTTTTTGTTTAAATAACTTGCTGCTTGTCAACCAACCATTTGTTAATAATTACATTTGTGAAAATAAAAGATGTGTAAAGCCACGAACCAGTTTCTATGGTCGTATGGTACTCTTTAGGACCAGGTACACCCAGTACTATGCATGATGTACAAATGGACGTATGCATGTGTATTCTGTATACTCTATGTATACTCCAACATACGGGTGAATATCGCTGGTGTACCGATCGTTCGATCCAAATGGTTTGTTGCTGTTTAAAGTTTAAATGCTCTTACTATGTGTTTAGATGTCATATGTCATGCAATCATACAACAGTTTTCATGATTCTAACACCAATTAATCAATCTAAATGTCAACATAAGCAGTTCATGTAGCCAACAGCCAACAGAGATGGTAGAAAGACGTCATCAAATCACTCAACCTATGTCCAAATAACAACACTATCTTTTTGAGCCAGTATGTATCGTCATCAACTATGACTAACCATCATCTTTTTGCGCACAGGGTTCACTATGCGAGAGCCAGCTATTCGCAGGCTGAATAACCATCATCAACCATCACCAAACCTACCATCACCAACCACCATCTTCTGCACTCCGTCCTGACCCCAACCCCAGGTCTCCCCACCTACTTTCCGCGTGCGCACCACGTGCGCCGTGCCCGCCACGGACCCGCCCGCAGAGGGCGCCGCGCCGGCACCGCCGCCACCCGTGGGGCCAGCGCCGGTGGGGGGCAAGCGCCCCGCCGCAGTGCGGGCGACTGCACAGGGACGTGGGTTGCTTGGAATGTTGGGATGTTGCGGAGAATTTTCGAGTGATGATGGTTAGTAGGTTGGGATTGCTTGATGATGGTTGGTGATGATGGGTCTTCATAGATGGTTTGTTGGTAATTGGAAACTGACTCGTGATGATTGGTATTCATAGATAGTTAGGCGGGCTATAAGGCTGTTTTATGAAGGTTTAGGAAGGATTACCCAACACAGAGTAGGCGGATACTGATTATACTGGTTGATAATGGTTGGGGAGAATTACGGCTCATGGTGATTTTGATGCTAAGGTGTATCTTCTTCTGTTTGGGTGGTTGTGGTCAAAAGTTCACACAATAGATATCAACAACACCAAAACATCATCATGATGATAATACCAAGTTATCACCCAGCCAATATGGAGTCTGCTTTTTTCAGAAGAAGTCAACAACACCCCAGCCCATCTAAGCATTTATTCGTTGATGCTTCTCTGTTGATATCTTCAACTGCTTGTCATGCAGCAATTTATGGCTGTTGTCTCATTGGCTGAACCAAAATTGTCCAGCAATGTGGGTCGATAAACGCTAGTGGATTACACTCTGGCCAATCGCCATCCGTCCTTGTCCAATTCTCTGGGATCCCCGCTTGCAGCAAAATTAAGTATCATCCTTTTCTTTGGGGGGGAATGTTTTGACAAACTCCAAAATCATCTAAGTTGATCTGCCCTATCTGGGGTTATTCCTCTGTAGACATGAAATACCTGCACCATATGTAAATCAACCTGACCCACTCACAACAAGCAGTGTCCACTCAGAGTAATTCATCGACGATAGATCCGTATTGGCAATATGGGTTTATCAACAACAGGATCTACCGCTAGCATCATCGACCATCCCTTGTTGGCTAGTGTTCCTAGTATCAACCATGATTAAACATGATGAATGAACCATGGATTCACCAGTACCAGTACCACTTATTCATCATAACAAACCAGCAATTCACAAGTTTTCAACCATTATGAGTCATGGACCCATCACTCACCACCATTGAACATCCGTAACCATCCTTAGCCATCTTAAGGCCCTTTTGTTTGCTATCTTCGATACTATCCCCTCTTAGTAAACCATTGTTAACACCCTTGTTTACCACCATTAAACAGCTCATTAACACACCATTGTCCTACACAATATCCTTAATCGAAACCATATCCTTAACAATCCCCATAAACCAACCATCAACCCGGGATTTGACTTGACCCACAGCGAACCTGAGGGTGGCACGATGGACCTGCAGCTGCAGGAGCTGTCCGTGAGCTGTGGCCAAAGATCATTGGCATGACAAACATGCAATGGGTAAATCATTATGCATCTCATATCATCTCATCATTGTCATCTTCATCATCTTCATCATCTTCATCATCATCATCATAATCATCTCATCGCATATATGCATTCATAGATGCAATCATTTTGCCAAAGTTTCATGTATATACAAATGCCCTCAACACGAGAACATCACAAACTTCATCCAGGTCTGTGGCAAGTCCAGTGCATCAAAGCTCGAAGTGGTTGCCTGTTGCATCCTACACAGGGCATCCTATAGAGATCCCTTGGCGCTCCGGGGCTCACACAAGCCAGTGCCAAAGGGGGTTTCAGGTCGCGCGGCCTCAGCCCAAGGATAGCGTCCGACCGCACGAAAATGATGGAGCAAAGCAGAGAATGGAGGGGGTGCACCCAGGATTTTACCAACCATAAGAACTGGGAATATGGAGTAACGAGGATTTTGGTTCTTCAATTTTGTCAACCAACCAGATTGTTTAAAGATATCTTTTGGGATTATGTCGCATTTACTTCGAACAATTGGAAACATGCTCTAAAATTTCACGGGAAGGGTTGGATTTTGTGAGTTTTAAGTTGATTAGGTAAGTTGAATCGCGTTGAAGTCTTGATTGGATGTACTAATTGTAATCACCATTCGAATGACTATAGATACTATAGCTATACCATTGGAACTACTATAGTTTTACCATGGGAATTACTATTCCAGTTCTACCATGTGAATTCCTATAGTTATGCCATTGGAATTACCATAGTCATGTCATTGGAATTACTATAGTTCTAGTCAGACACCATTCGCCCAAATCAAGGTATCTTGGATGTAAATTTCCCTGAAAGCCGCTGGGGTGCTGCTACGCTCGACAAGGGCGCTGGTCACCATCGCAAGCTGAGGCACCAGGCCTTCAGGACCTAGCGACCGCGTCACCATCCAAGGGTGCACCATGGGTCGATGCTTTGGGTAATTGATGGTTGATTAATGGATTAATGGATGATTGATGAATGGACTAATGGATGGTTGATTCATGGTTGGTAATTGTTTAATGGATGGCAATTGAGTACAGCTTAATCGATGGTCATGGATGGTTGATTGATGCTTGGTAATCGATTAATGGCTGGCAATGGATGGTAATTGATGGTTGAGTGACCGTTGACTGTCCGTTGCTTTGTAATGATGAATGATTCTTGACGGTAATGGGATGATAATTTGATGTTAATGGATGATAATTTATGGTCGATACATGGTCGATTACTGGTTCTTTACAGTAATGATTACATAAGTGAACAGTAAAGAACCAGTAATCGACCATTACAGTTTACTAATCATCATTGCTGTTACTGGTTCTTTACAACAAAATGATTACATAAGTGATTAATTGATGATTGATAAACGACACAATGTCCAAGTCCAAGGATGTTTGATTAATGATGACTTCTAATGGTGAAAGGGCATTTGATGGTTGATTAGGAACGGTTGATTCATGATTTATGTATATATATAATGATAATGGTCAACCAGGATCACTGATGATGATTGATTGGGTCATGAATGGTTGAGGAAGATAGTTCGTAGTACTGGTTTATTAGGAAATTGTTGATGTAATAGTGACTGGCAATGATTGGGTACTGCAAATGGTGACGCTTGATGTTGCTTGGGAACGGTTGCTTAATAGGTTGATATTGCTCAACAGCGGTTGACATCAGCATTAAGGGCAACTTCACCAGGGAATGGGATAGACCACAAGATGGACAGTGCAGGTGACCTGGCCACAGCAAAGGATCATGCAGGAGATGATTTGTGGAAGGAACATCACTCAGTATACTGGTCACCCTGGTACACCCTGGTGCTCGGGCATCAAAATGCTGAACATGAAACGTTTCTATGGTTTCTTCCCCCAGTATCAGGGTGACCACTTTGACCAAGTAGCCACGGCGAACATGAACCGTGCCACGCTTCTTCCCCTGTGAATCGCATGTTTCACCTGAAATCTGGTAGACCCCTCTGGATCCTTCCGTTGCTAAGCTTCAGTAACTGCAACCATCAGTCGATCAACCATCACCACTTTTCACGACAACCAACAACAATACTACCAGTGAAAGGCCATGAAAAAAACTACGAGCAACCACGAATAATAAAACACCAATGCATAAATCGCCACTACATCAGCCTTAACTCAACCTTAAGTCACCACTCGCAAGCACCATGCAATCACCAAAACACCACGCCGTCGTTGCTGGACTTAAGCCCCCAGGCCGCCGGAGGAACGCCCCCCTGCTGTCTGGGTCCAGGTTGACCATCTGGGATCGGGAGGCTCGAGAGGCCTCCAGACGAGCTGCTGGTAGCTGTGAGTCATCGCACGGGTGCGAATTGTTGGGTACTAAGCTGATGGAGAATAAGGTGATTCATTACTAATAGATACTGATAGATCAGTAATAAGGTTGATGATCAACAATACTAAGCTGATAGAAAATGATGGGTAATAAGGAATAATGGTTGATGATTTAATCGGTGACCAAGCTGTTGTGAATCATTAATACTGATGGTTAATAATGGTTAACATCCTCAAGCTGATGGTTCATGATTAATGGGGATAATCTTGGGAATAAACGACAACGATAGGGGTCAATGGTGATGATCAAGGATGGCTTCTGATGGTCAGTGATGGTTGCTGCCGGTCAAGGATGGTTAATGGTGATTCATGACCTTCTAGGATGGCCAAGGATGGTTCATGAACTGATAACTCATTTGTTCAATCTTAAATATGCTTCATGATTGGATAGCTAAAGTTTGATGGTAAGTGATCAGTGAGGGAAATAGAGGATGCTAAGACCAATGATGTTGAGGAATGGATCACAACAAATTCAGGGCTGCTGGTGGTCAACGCGCTCAGCAATTTTGTGCCCCATCGGCATCAAGCACCTTCCCTTCCATGGCTTATCATGCATTTATGGCATGGCTCAAACCCTTCCTTCATATTTTTGGTTGCAAAGACTAGTAAGCGGCACAAAATGGTGAAACACAGTTCGTGCCCCGTGTCATCATGGTCATGATAAGCAAAGCTCAAGCTCTGTAAGGGTTTACCATGCACCCCCAACCACCCCAACCAAAAAAAAACGGTTTGAAGATGTTTCACGATGTCTCACGTCAGCATTTGGCTTTGGGTCAAAACCTTGTACTCCTGGTTCCTCCACTGTTAACCATTGATTTCCCTATTATCGTTGGTTATTATCAGTATCCCTCAATATTGATTGGTTAATATTGACCCATAGCCATTTTGGAATGGTTGATAACGCTTCACTGTGTGTTGACCATCATTCGTCAAGACGTTTCTCAGCCTTTCTGGGATCACAACTTCTTTGTCGCTGGGCTTCCCCCTGTGCAGCACCCCCGTCCTTTATTTCTAATCCTTAGCTCTCATGCAACCAATCATAAAACCAACTGACTGGAAATCACTCAGCATGAATTTCACCATTGATCTCCAGTTCGTTGCTTTCCATTGATTCCCATTGTTGATGGCTGGTTCGTGATCAATTTCACCTTTGTTTCAGTGCTCAACCACTCTTCGCCTCGAGTGGGACCTGCAGCCGTGTTGATGCCTGAGACCGCAACAAGGGGAGGAATGGTTAGTTGTCGTGATGGTTAAGGATGGTTGATTCATGGTTGATTCATGGTTGATGATGGCTGTTTATGGTCGATACTGTCGATACTGGTTAACAAATGGTTCATGTTCGATTCATTGATGGTTCGTCGACGGTCAATTGATGGTCTGAAGCTTGCGAAAAGCTGCCCCCCGATGATGCGCGGTTGAGGATCAGCCATCAATCAAAGCCATTAAGGCACCATAATGCCAAGTGGTGCAGTCGATGCCTCCATGAACAACATCTCTGGAAGTGAACAAAACACTATCTGTTGATGATTTGGCTGTGGGTCACCACCCTGTACCCCTGGTTCCCCTGTCATTAACCATTGTTTTCCGTATGATTTGGTTGGTCATTATAGGCCATTATTGATGGTCAATATTGACCCATGGCCATTTGTGAAAATCAGCTGTAATCCTCAAAGTGGGTGTCTACTGGTGCCCGAACAAGAGTCAGAAGTCTGAACCAATGAGCATGGTGAGATGCTGGAAGTCCATGGATAGGAGCCACAGTAAACACTTGCTTTGGAAGGTCAGGGTGACTGTGGTAATTGTATGCAATTGTAATCCCTCATAGCATCTCGTAACCAGTTGGATCAACAATTCCATGCAGATGGCAGCCACGAATATTGCAAGTAGGTAAAACTAGCTCATCTGTTTCTGTCGACGAGTCTATCCAGGGATTTCCAGTACGATGGGAGAGACCATTCTTGGGATCTACCCGAACAATGGTTGAAAAACCAAACCAACAGAGTGACTTGGGTGCGGGACATGACTAGCATAACAATTGCTGGCGTATATATTTCCCGCAAAAGAATCATCCCATCATCTTACAATTAGACTGTTGATGGTTATAGTACTATTGTGAGCCAATGATTGTCTTCGCCATAACCATCCCCAAAGTACGGCACATTGCTAGTGTTAAGTATAGTTAAACCAACTCCTATTGTTGATTATATCATCATTGCACTCATGGTGTTGCGAATTGTGACACCCATTCGTATTTATTGATGATCATCCTGATATTCTTATCGTTAACTATTGCTATACCAATTGCTATTGTTGATCATAGTTGATAGTAGCTATTGTGGCATTTCTGTTTGATCCAAAAAATATCGGTACTGATCCGATTGTATGCCATGGTATTATCCCACTGTTCATCATGTTCGCCTACTATGGCAATTACTAGGGATTGTACTATCATTGTTCATCAATTACTATCATCATCATTGTTGCTGTGATCAAATACCAAACAGCACACATTATTGTTGATACAGTACAATGCTGATGAACAATCTTTAGTATATCATTACTACTATATCATCATCATTATTTAGTATATAATTGTTACAACGCTATGAACTATATTTAGTATAATCCTATTCCGGTTGGTGGTTTCAACCTCTATGAAAAATATTAGTCAACCAACCATTTGTTCCCCACCTGTCAGGTGAGGGTTGTTAGATTTTATCAGAGCTGTCATGCCTCCTCCCCCTCCTCCTTCTCCTCCTTCTCCTCCTCCTTCTCCTCATCCTCGTTTTCCGGAGCTCAACCACGAGCATCCACGCCTAGTGGTCGCTCCCGCACCTCAACCACGAGCATCCACGCTTAGTGGTCGCTGCCGGACATCAACCACGACCGTCCACGCCCAGTGGTCGCTGCCGGACCTCAACCACGAGGAAAGAACGTCAGAAAGGATGTCAGAAGAAATGTCAGGAAGAATGTCAGAAGAAATGTCAGAAGATATGTCAGAAAGACATGTCAGAAAGAATGTCAGGAGATATGCCAGAAAGAATGTCAGAGAGAATGTCAGAAGACATGCCAGAAAGAATGTCAGAAGAGAATGTCAAAAGATATGCCAGAAAGAATGTCAGAGAGGATGTCAGAAGATATGTCAGAAGGAATGTCAGAAGAGATGTCAAAAAGAACGTCAAAAGATATGCCAGAAAGAATGTCAGAGAGAATGTCAAAAGAAATGTCAGGATAAAATGTCAGAAGAAATGTCAGAAGATATGTCAGAAAGACACGTCAGAAAGAATGTCAGGAGATATGCCAGAAAGAATGTCAGAGAGAATGTCAGAAGATATGTCAGAAGGAATATCAGAAGAGATGTCAAAAAGAACGTCAAAAGATATGCTAGAAAGAATGTCAGAGAGAATGTCAAAAGAAATGTCAGGATAACATGTCAGAAGATATGTCAGAAGATATGTCAGAAAGAATGTCAGAAGAGATGTCAGAAAGAATGCTAAAAAAAGATATGTCAGAAAGACTGTCAGAGAGAATGTCAAAAGAAATGTCAGGATAGAATGTCAGAAGAGATGTATGTCAAAAGGTATGCCAGGCAGAATGTCAGAAATAATGTCAGAAGATATGTCAGAGAGAATGTCAAAAGATATGTCAGAAAGAATGTCAGAAGACATGTCAGAAAGAATGTCAGAAGATATGTCAGAGAGAATGTCAAAAGATATGCCAGAAAAAATGTCCGACTAGAAAGTTGTCAGAAAGAATGTCAGAAGATGTGCCAGAAAGGATGTCAGAAAGAATGTCAAAAGGTATGCCAGAGAGAATGTCAGAAGATATGTCAGAAAGAATGTCAGAAGATATGTCGGAGAGAATGTCAGAAAGAATGTCATTCTAAATGTCGGAGAGAATGTCAGACAAAAGTGGAGTTAATATGCGGTGTTGAAATGACATGGTGAGGATCACTCGAAGTAAAGTAATTAATAGTTATTACTAGGGAAAATTGAAAATATTTAAAATTTTAAAACCACCAACCAGTATTGTTCATCACCACATCGCCTCCACTGCTTGCCGACTGCGCTTCATCACATCCACTCCGAGTCACGAAGCTTCTCCTTGCGCTCCAAAAAGAAGCGATGGTCCACCTCGTAATGACCTCAGCTCGGTGGTTCGGTGGTGACCACCCCTAGGTGACCCCCCCCCAGTGACTCGGCTGCGGCTGCTGCTGCTGCTGCTGCTGCTGCTGTTGTTGTCGTTGTTGTTTTTGTTGTCGTCGTCGTTGATCCCTATTGTTGGATGTCACTGGAAAATTATTCGCTATCGTTGCTTACAATGTGTGTTGGTGCTGGTGTTGGTGATTCATGGTGATCCGTACTTTATGCTTGCAGTAACCTTTCTCAACGAGCACTGACCGTCAGCGTTGTTGTTCTCTATCAATTTGATTTTTGTTTGGTTGTGTTGCATGATAGGCTTGTTGCTCATCATTGTTGGTCATTATCCCCTATGATCAACCACTATTATTGGTTATAACCCCTATCGTTAAGCACCAACTAGTAGTTGGTGAACCATTTCTTGTTGGTGACTATCCCCTATGATTCACCCCTACTATATAGTGATTCTAACCCCTACCCGCCAGCATTGGCCTTGTTGGCTGGCACCGGCACCGCCTCCCCATCCCGCTTGGCAGGCCCCCCACTGAGATGGCTCTCGAAGCCGAAGCCCGGAGCACAGCTACCCCCAGGGCAGGTCTCTTCGATTTCCTTCCTCGGCGCTGGAGGTGATCTGCCTACCATCTGGTTTCACCACTCCCTGTAGCTCTAAATCGCTCCCCCTGTAAAGGGATTGAACGGGATACCCCTGGCTCCCAACCGCTCCCTGAGAATCACCAGCTAGCTGAAAATCACCAGCTTTTCCTTGAGAAACCTACTGGTCAACCGACCAACGCTTGGTTAATATTGGGGAGAATAAAATATGTTTGAACTCAACAACCAGCAATGTCAGCATTTGGGAGAAGCCCAGCTGGATAGAACTTGATCCAAGAATCCAGCTGGAAGTTCTCAATTGGCGGATATTGGTGGATTATGCATTTCATGGCCAGCTCTAAGGATAGTCTAATCTATAGGGGAACGACTCATTTCTATCTGTACGTTCTTTTCGCGGTGTTTCGAGCCGCTGATACCCGTGGTGTTGATTTCTCAGGAGAAAACGCTAGAATGGTAATTACGATGCCAGTCAGTTGGAATGGCATCGCCCATTGATTACGAATTCCCATGAATAGTTGGAATATTCACCTTGTATACTGTTGGTTCATGTTGGTTCTCATCTCCCAGTCATAACCAGCCTGTTGTCCATTGTGACATATGATCAGCATATATCAGCATTTGTCAGCCATTATCAAGTACTGCTAACCACTATCAACAATTCTCAACCATACTTGGCTACGCGATGCTACGCGTATGGCGCCATGCAGAATTCGGGCACTTCAGTCAATCCGAGAGGCAAGAGCTCCTGGTACTGCTCTTCTCGCTTCCGGGCTTCGCGGAGTTCCTCGGTAGGGGATTCAGGGGACTGCCAAGAGTAGCTCCTCAGCTGAACCTTTAAAGATTCTACAGGTGAACGCCATCCAGTTCCCCCTGGCTCCTTAGTTCCCCGCCTCCCAAGCAGGCCCCAGTTATTTGTTTCGACCTGATGAGTTTCAAGCATCATGCTGAAGGTGAAGAAACTAAAATCTGGTTTTAGAGTTGATGGTTGGGTGTTTCTCGAAAGAGGGAACTCCCAAATCATTCCCACACAATCTGTTTTGGATGATTAATGGGTGATTTTAGCGGTCCTCATGGGTCATCCAATTTTGCGGAGTCGTCCCATTTGATCGTTGGGAATTCCTCAGCAAGTTCTTGGAAGGAACCACAGCTTGGTCACATGGCCATGGCTGGTGGTCAGAGTCCGAGGCAAACACCCAAACAGCAAGCACGCAATGAGCTTTTCTTAACATGACTTATCTTGATATGGTTGCTTTTCAGAATAGGGCACTCCAAAAATGGACAATTTATTACATTTTATTACGAGAAATGACCAGTATTGGATGATTTGGGGGGTGCCACATGCTGAGAAACACCTACTGTAAATACACCTGTGGTTCCCCTGGTCAGGGTAGGTTACTTGGGTATTCTGTGGAGAATTTCAATCGCAAAAGCTCTCACACCGCAACATAGCCGCATCAATTCTTTGTTGATCTTGTTAAGATCTTCATATTGATATCATTAAAGCTATGTAAAAAGGATGTTCATCAATTTCTAGACACAAGGGATGCTGATCTACAAACATACCTGCTGAATAAGCTTTTGCTGCTGATTCCCGACACACTTGCAGCCATGAGAATGAGCCCTTAATGCTTGTCATTGAATGTATGGGTAGGTAATGGAACATCAATCTATCGCGTGTGTTAGTTATGCTCTACATTGCTGTACGTCATTGATCATATCATATCTATATTATATCCTATATCAAATCAATATTTAACTTATGACATGTTGCTGCTTCTTTGACCTACAGTTGCACGATTCAGCGGCCACCAAACAGTGTATGCAAAATGCACTTTTGAAAACAAAACACCTAATCCGTTTGGAGGATGAGTAGTTTAATCCTGAATGACTTGGTCCCAGAATTGAATCAATGGTTCATATTAAAAGCGTATCTCAGCTTGACATCTCCAGGTTTCGGCATACCCAACCTGAAAGCTCCACAAAGTTGTCACATAACGTCTACGACTGACGCAGTAAACTGCGAACCTGACATGCGGTTGTGCATGGTGTGCTCCGCAAAAACGAGAAAACTTATGATTTTTCCGCTGAAAAAAATACCTTTGGGATGCCTATGGATACCATCAATTCTGGATTCACATTTCTGCCAGGTATGGCTCGATCTACAAGGTTAACGCTTTGTCGAAGTGAGACTGTGCGGCATCAGCCACAGAACCGAGCAACCAGCCAGCTAACCATTGACAAGCCACCAGCCAGCTCCAACCAACCAACGAAACCGCTGGGCCCTCGCTGTTCGCCCAAGCTTCTCTTCGCTCCTTCAGCAAGACTCGCTCTAAGACTCCCCGAAACTTGGCCTTGCAGTGGCACTGGAGCAATTCAGCAACGTTGCACCGCGCTGAAGCGTGGAAACGACGATGTTACCATGTTACCATCATCGTTGAACGGATGCTTCCATTATCTTCCATTGTTATGGTTCATTGATGTTGCTTGGCTGTTTCAAATGTAACCACTATGATATTTGTCCGTGAATATCCCGAAATTGGATGGCTATGGATGGCTTACAAAGATCTGCAGTGATGACGCATGCATCGTGGACCATCATTATGGCTGAAGAGTTTGTGGTAGGGTGCAGTGACTGCAAATAGGCGGCAATGCAGCAAGCCTCCTGCTTCCAACAAATCAGCATGCATGATGATCTACTCGAGGCGTAGACCGTTCTACTTGCTATCCTCTGTTCTTATGACGCGCTTTCTGCATAGTCGACTTGTTGCAGTTGGCTGCTGTTGCCTCTCCTTTACATTGGCTGAATGCTTCTGTGAGCCCCTCCTATTTACGCAGCAGGCTTAACTTCCAATATGGCTATGGGTCAAAACCCTGTACCCCTGGTTCCCCTGTCATTAACCATTGTTTTCCTTATTGTTGTTGGTCATTATCCCCCATGATTGTTGGTTAATATTGACCCATACCCATATTGCCTGACAATCTGGGCTACCTGAAACACCTATGAACAATTCTGCCTGAAAGAAGAGATCGCTTCCTCTGCAGCACATGTTGGGCTTCCATTTGTTGCTGTTGTTCCAGAATATCAAACTCCGTGGCAGTTTAGAATGATCTGATCTTCATCAAAATTCAACTTCAAGAAGTTTTAGTTGTTAACCACTACTTGCCACTATTAACCCCTAGTACAATGACTGATCTGAATCCGACCGTGGCTTGGCTATGCGAATCGCTGGCTGTTTGGTTGGCGTGGCCATGGAAGGCCTTTCCCGCTTTGTTGTTCCGCCTGGATCCTGCCGATGGCGGCAGATTCGCGCTCCTCGTGAGCGGCACGGTTGGGAGGAGCTAACGTGGCTAAAAACCAACAGTTGGTTAATCATGGTGGTTAATCATGGTGGTTTATAAACCAACAGTGGTTAATCATGGTGGTTAATCATGCTATTAACCATTTAACCTGGCTGGATGGTGTGGTTAATGTTGGTTTCTGATGATCGTATCTACCTGTTGGTTTCACCTATTTTCATTACTAACTAGGGGGGGTAAACCACTAATCAGAAACCAACATTAATCATGCTGGTCAGGGGTTGGTTATAATGGTGAGTGTATGATTTGAGTTTATACCTGGCTATAGCAGGTAAACCAGCTATGAATGGTGGTTAATCGTGTTAATCATGGCAATCATGGTGGCAATTACAACCTCAGGAATCAACTAAAAAACATATCAATGATGGTGTTTCATTGATGATGAAATGGCCAGTAAACGTGAAGGTAATATCAATAGTGATCGTACGTATCAGCGTTTTAAAGGTGGTTTGAATAACCAACAGAAAATCATGTGGGGGGTTCTCAAAATAGGGGTACCCCCAAATCATCCATTATTAACCATTTCTAGTAATCAACCAACCATTTTTTGGGCACCCCCATTTTGAGAAACCACCATGTCAATACTGGCCGGTCAAGGCAAACGACTGGCAACGGCCGGGAAATTAGTCGGAGACATCAACGAGGAGATGTTCTGGCGATGGCTCGGTGGCTCGATGGCTCATCAAGAACCGGCAGTATCAATGGCAGTGGTAGAGGGTGGTCAATGAAAAAAAAACATACCCTCTGGTAAACTAACATAGCTGGCTGGAAAACCACCATGTTTTATAGAGAAACCCTGGGAAACCATTGATAATTGATGGATTTGCCATTGCTATGTTAGTTTACCAGAGGGTAACTTTACACAGCAATCAATCCAACGGAGTTATATATCCATTGCCAGTACGTTTCTTTTGGCTGTTCACTCCTTTGGCAGGAGTGTCATCCGGAGTGATTTTCTGTACCTATTGACCTGCAAAAGACTCCGACATTTAGGCACACACTGGATTGTATGAAGAATTAAGCTGTTTTAATGATTGAAACAGCAAACACACCAACCTGTTGTAGCAACTTGATGGGCAAATGCCATGATGAAGAACAATTCATCATCATAATTATGGAATAAAAGTGTCTATGAATCCAATGGTTGATGAAATGATGACCCTGCATTTATGGCAAATGATCAGAGGTTCAAACGCTTCTTGTGTGCAAGGAAAAGGTGCTAGCACAAGTTCCATGATTTTCTCGCTGATTGTGGCCAGCCATCATTTCGCTTGGAGCATCAAGAAGTAGGATCCGATGCCAAATATCCTACTTGGTCGGTTGGGAGCATGATGGGGATATCAGTCCGCACGGCCTACCAACATCACCCGATTTGTGTGCATATAAGTTAACCACACACTTATAACATATGTGTATATCAATAAAGACATGCAGTACTGATACTGAATGAATGTGCCTGTGAACAAACAAAACCAATACATGTATACACGTGTACATATATAGTATATGAATGTAAATTGCACAATACATACATCTATATATGTATATATATTGCACTGTACATATACATATAGATATACAAATACATATGTGTACATCAACCCCGATGAAAAAACATGTCAACCAACCAGTTGTTAAAAAGTAACAGGGAAAAAATCTTTGAAACCAAGAACCAGAATATGAAATAATCCGAATATATCAACAGCCATCCCCAAACAAAACCAGCTGGGACCCCCCCGAGCCGCAGCCTCACGACTGAGCTGCATGTTTTTCTGAGGGTTGTAGGCCTGGCTCACTGCTAACCGACCAGAGATGGGCGGTGGCACCTGGGTTTGACGGGTCAACAATGATTGACCTGGGTGAAACCAACAGTTTGATGTGAAGAAACATAGGGAAAACATGGGGAACCCACCGATTTGGCAATGGTTAACAGTGAAACTAACCGTTTGATGTGAAAAACATGGAGAAACCATCTGTTTGAGATGATGCTCCCTGTTGATAAAATGGTGGTTCTTTAGCTCTTTGGCCGTTGCAGCTCCTTGGCAGCCAAGGTAAACTCCTGCCAAGGCCCTTAGAAGCAGCTAGGCCGATGCGGGACTTTGCAGGTCAGAGATTGTGAGAGGGGCGATGGATCGGTGCTCAAACCATACTCATTTAGCCAATTGACCACCAGTTGATGACTACTGAATCTAATGACATTAGATTCAGTAGTCATCAACCGGTGGTCAATTGGCTCATGAAGATTGCTGAATCTTACCTCTGATATGCCCATTGCTGAGCGATAAAACCGATATTTATCAATTTATCACTACTGATGTCTATTTGGTGGTTTCTCAAAATAGGGGTACCTCTAAATCATCTGTTAATAGTAATTTATAGCAATAAACCAACCATTTTTTGGGTCCCTTATTCTGAGAAACCACCATTTATCCATTTGTGGTCATATTGATTGGCATTGTTCCATGGCCAGACTCCACCAGCGGATCAGCAGCACCTGTTTGGATATGGCCATTTTACCCAGCAACGGTCCCTGGAGCAGGGCGCTGGGCGCTGGGCGCCAGCGGGGCTCTTCCCAGCCGATGGCTGTGGACAGCGAGTGACGAATCCCAGAAATCGTCGCTGAACATTGCCATCCCCTTTGGGGCTGAATATGGCGAGCTGGGTCAAGCAGTTAACCAGCAATTATGGAGGATAATTCCCCACAATAATAGGGAAAACAATGGTAAATGATGGGGGAACCAGGGGTACAGGGTTTTGACCCACAGCCATGTCATGCGAGAATCTACTCCTGCAGGCTTTCCATGGGCGGGGATTTTCTTCGAAGGGAATCTGTCTGGGATGTGTTGACACAAACATATGCTTCATACTTACAACAAAGTTTCACAAAGAGATGACTTCCAGGAGACTCAGCATTTCCCTGGTAAAAAATAGATCACCATGTGAGGCAGTATACACTTGCAATGCTGCAATCTTGATAGGATCGTCCTCAATCTACAAATTTGCCAATTCTCTCGTGCAAGTACAGATATGTATGTGTCACATGTGCTCGCAGCAACGCATACAAAGAGACGGCTAGAGACAAGCAAAAATAGGTTATACTACTAGACGCAAACATGAACAACAAGTGTAGTGTAGTACTACCAAATATACTATCCCTATACTGCTTCCTAGATTATTTATGTTTGGACATATCTGGAACATGAAGAACAAGCCGCACAAATATCCTCTTGTCTACCTTCCCCAGGGTAGTGGTGAGGTTGTAAATGCAGTGGCTGTAAACTGCTATGATGCACAGAATATCGCTTCCATTGATGGTGCTCTTTGTTGGATTGTTCAATCAAAAATGATACATCTTCGATTAATCTATCATTGAATATTGAATCTACAAAAAATATTCATGGTGATTTGTATCATCTTACTTTTATACGTGGTGATTGAATATTCTACAAGGAACACCACGTATAAGCGTAAGTCATACCTTCAGCAGCGCCACGGCGGTGGCCTGTTTGCGACCCAGTTGGACCTTCACCTGCCAGGCAGCTCAGGTGGTTTGGAAGATGGGTTGGTTCTGTGAAGGCCTTCAGGTACCTTGACAGAAATCCAAAAGCTCTGATCATCACCATCACCAACACCAGCACCAGCACCAGCACGAGCATCATCATCATCATCATCATCATCATCATCATCATCATTGAGTCATCCTCATTGAGTCATCATCATCATTGAATCATTGAATCATTGAATCCTATTCACATTATGCAAGACTTTGAGTCTATGCAACACATTGCACACATGTTAGGCCAGTCAACAACCAAGCAGCCACAGTCGCGAGGTCTTCCGGAGAGAATAGGAAATGAAGAGTTCAGTGGTCTCACTGGACTGCATCAACAACCGTGTTCACAGCCTGTCAACCTGGACAATTCCTTACCCCGTCCGAATGATGCAGATTTTACCATGACAGTCGCCACCCTGGAACCAATCATTGAACTTTTCCGCGGCTCAAACCATTTTTGCTACACATGGGTTTATGACCATCAAAGATAACCTCTTACCATCCGCAATGATTTATGACCATGACATATTCACAAACAAATCACCATCTCAATAAATATACGTGAATTAGATGATAATTCCCCAAGTTGGTTGAACATAATCATATTTGAAACCACCCAAGCAGTCATAGCTTTTAGTAGTCACTGTTGGTAATAGTATATTCTTGGTTATTCACTGTTGTTAATGGTTAAACCATGTTACCATATTACTACCCAACTGCTCAACTAGTATGGTTGAACCATTGCAATACACATATATTTCACCATTACTATATATATATATTTATATTTATCTAAAATATGTATATATATTTATATATATGTGTATATATTGAGATATTTATATGTAAATAAAAATATATAAAAATATATAGGTATGAATAAATATAAGTAAATACAAATATATATATATATATAACAATGAAAATTGTATTGTATTGTATTGTATTATATTGTATTGTATTGTATTGTACTGTATTGTATTGTGTTGTATTATATTACCACCCAACCAGTACAATTAGCTTATAGAATCACACAACTAGTGATCGTTGTAGCTGATTTGGTGGCTGGCACCACCGTTCCGGCACAGGCCTTCAGGGTGGGATTGCCCTCAGTGTTGGCAGTGGAGGTGGTGGGGATCAAACTATTGCCATGTTGTAATTTTCATGAAGCCACTGCTATTGCCATGTTTATCCAACCTCAGTAACTATGCTGTTTAGGAACGCATGATTTGAATGCAGCTAGAACATGTTCTACGCTGTTATAGCTGGCTATATAGCTGGTTAAAGCTGTTAAGAATATCTAACATGCTGCTATGGTTGACTATCGTTGTAGATGCTCTAGGATACTAGGACGCTGGTTATACTCGTAGCGCTACCACAGTTCACAGCTTTGCCTTGGGTTAATCATGACTACGGTGCTAGTGGTTGTTTCTTAACAAAAAGGGGTATCGTAACCCCGAATCATCACACAGTATTAACCACAGATATTGATAGTATTAGACCAACCATAGCTTTGGGGGATGCCTCTAAGAACCCCCCAGCCGTGGGTCGTCTCAAAAACAGCTGCAGGTCGCAATGGGAGGAAGTTCCCTGGCGCTTCAGCCAGCCGTGCCCTGGCGCGAGAGCCAAGCGTCCGTATGACTGGGGTCGAAGAGCTGCAGGTCGCCCTCAAAGCCTGGCCATAACCAAGGACTGGCACTGAAGGGGAGCTGAGATCACCGCGGTGATGGGCTGCCCAACAAGCATCAGGGAGTTCACCAAATGTGATGCGGATGATATTCTTGTGTTTAGTCATTCTGACCTTTGTGTTTAGTCAAGTTTAGTCATTCCACATGTGATTTGTGGTCTCTCCAAGTATTATGAAATGTTCTGATCATTGTGTGCGCACTTGTCAGTTTCGGGAAACATAGACGGCAACCCATGAAAGGAATGAGTCCTGCATGCAGCGGCACAAGATGATCCATCAACAAGCATTGATGAAGTTGAGCGACACGGCACCCAGAACTGATCCGCTTTCCTTTCAAGGTAGACAACTGCTAGACGACTAGTCCAGCATCTGGATAACATGTCAAAGCCAGGTGCTGAAACGAAAGAAACCAACACAAGCAACAAAAGCAAGCACAAGCCACAAACAATCATAGACAACAACAACAACAACAACAACAACAACAACAACAACAACAACAACAACCAATCCATGACCACCCCTCATGAAGCATGAGTATCAGCCACAACAACCATAATCAACTGTTATCTGGCTGGTGGTTTCCACCCTGTTATGAAAAATACGCTTGTCAACCAACCGTAGCTGTTAATAATTACATTTGGTAAGATAAGAAAAATGTCAATCAAACCACCAATCAGTAGTTGTTTCACAATATGACTTGGTTATGAGCCTCGTAGCAAAGACAGGAAGACAAAATCACCAGAGCGTCTCCCACCGGAGTCCCCAGACCACGGACGCCTGTTGCGACCTCCTCATAAGGCATCACCGCCTTTCCCAGCTCTTCGTCTTTGGTGTCATCCTGGCGTCGGCAAAGGTGGCTACCAAGGCTTGGTGGTGGTGGGTTCATGGTTGATCAATGCTTGGCTGACGTTAATGCTTGGTGAATGGTTAATTAATGCTTAGTTCATGGTTAATTAAGGGTTGGCGAATGTGAATTCCAGGTCAAGAATGTGGAACAGTGATCAATCATCAAATGAACACCAAGAATCTGGAACCATAGCAACAATCATCCTATTAAAGCCAACCATAGACATCCAAATGCAAAAACCGACAATACTTGGACAACTAGTACCATGAGGCGCTGGCTTTGTCCGATGTCAGTGAGGTAGCACACAATGTGGGTAGCCTAACTGGGATACAACCATGGTGATGGGTCATAACATTTTATGTTTAGTAACCACTTTCCAAGAAGGGCTGGACATCCAAACAATAAAATCACATTGGACTAGTTTGAATACTTCGAAAACGACAGAATATTAAGCCAATAGAATGACTATCATCATGTTTGAAATGAGCTGACAAGTCGTCGTCATCATGATTGTCATCAAGATCCACTTCACACACTTGTCAAAGCTAAGATATAGACCCTCCGTTGACCCTCCCAGGTAGTGCCGGAAGATTGATGGGTTCCTGTTGACCAACTTACAGGATCCAGCAACAGAAGGACGTGAATTGTGACTGGTTGTTGGTGTATAATGTCCAATGAATACATGAAGATGCGTAATGATGGCGAATTGAGAACCAACTGCTTGGTGTTTCCAAGCAGTATTAAAAATATGATGTGCCATCCCAAGCATCAACCACCATCTTTAACCATCTATCAACCATTTAACCATACTATTAACCATTACTAACCTGGTTGGTGGTTTCAACCCCTATGAAAAATATTAGTCAAACAAACATTTGTAAATAATTACTAGTGAAAATTAAACAAATGTTTGAAACCACCAACCAGTGACCATCATTAACCATCTGTACCTTGGGATAGTTGATGTGCTTCCTTGACCAACCTGCGAGGTCCCCTGGGGGTCCCCGGGGTGGTTGCTGGGGTCGTCCCTGGGAAGCCGCCGGGCAGTCCCCGCCTGGTCGCGGACGCGGAAGACCAAGGACTCGCCCTGGAGAAACGCCGGGCAACGTTTGCCACCGCTTGGTCTGATATGGGTCGATTTGATAGTAGTATATCAGTTTATACTGGTTAATAGTATGGTTAATAGTACGTATGCTTAATGATTATAATAATGGTTAATAGTATGGTTAATAATATGGTTAATATAGTATGCTTAATGTGATCTTCCTTTTGCTCACTTCTCTTTCCCATCTTCGTGGATCTTACATTTTTTCCCTATGCTTCCAATTACCATTCTTTTGAAGGTAGCCAACCCCAGTTCCAACTAGCTGGTAGAAACCAGAAATGGTTGCCTACTACTATAAAGGCAACTGGAAGGATAGGGTTTCCTTTCAGGACCCTTTGGTCCATACTTGGTCCGTACTTGAATTAGATCCTCGAAATAAACAGCCAAACATATCCAAACAGAATATCAGAACTGGGTCTAGCACTACAACATAACATACTACAACTTGATAGCACCAAAATCAATACACGACGTTGGACGTTGACATGCTGAGTTTCACCTCCCACAGCCTCCACCAGCGCCGACCCGCCTCCAGCAATACCACCTTCCCAGTATGATTCCAGACCTTGAGGGGAGGAAACGGCAGCCCATTATCCGCACCAAAAATACGGCAAACAACCGAAGGTTCGCAGCTGTTGTGTGGATTTTTTTTGGGTGGTCAACATCTGGAATAATAACTGGCTATAGGCTACACGGCTGGGATGTACCAACAATGACCGAATTTGGAAGTGCGTTCATATTGTGACTATTTGGGTATAGCTATTTCTCACGATTGGAATGTACTCATTACTTTTGAGGAGCAGCTGCTTTGGGGGCACACCGATCGCGGACAGGGAGATGAACAACGCAAAAATAGTTATTGCACTTACCAACCAAATGGAATCTTGCTTGATATAAACAACAATCATGACCAAAAATGCTTCAGATTGCCGTGAGAATGATGACTTGGGATTACGAAATTGACAAACAAAACTTTCCCACAACGTAACGAGTGCGGGTCGACAACGTTACTTACCACCGTGCGGAGCTGCTGCTGAGATGGGGGCGGGATTCAGCTTGTTGGACACGGTCTTGGTACGGAAATGACTCTCTGCTGCCTCAGGAACGGACCCACTGAACCCCACCGCAACCCACCATCACAAGTTGTGCTGCTTCTGCTGCTTGAGCCATAGTCAAAATACTGAAGTTCTACGCACGGGTTAAGGTCATTGAAGTTGCCCAGATTCCAAGCGTCAACTGGCAGCTGTGGCTCAAGCGTGAAATGGGCGACAAAATTCATTGAAGATTCCCTATCCACAACGGCTGGTTGGTAAACACTGAGAGACCTTATCGCACTAGTGATGAACACCAACTAGTTGTTTTGGTTGCAAATTCAATCGAGCAGCAAACTTGCTTGGTTCAGGGGGAGGTTTTCCCGTGTCATGAGAAGCCCAGCAAAAGAAAAGGTAGTTGCCGTGACAACCAAACCAATCAAGCAAGGTTTCCCACCAACTAATACATATAAATACCAGCAATAAACCATCCTTCTAGATCAGTCATAATGCCAAACAAACATGAGTTTAAACTCATTTCATAATCCTCACATGCAGCTATTAGCCATGGTGCCCCACTATTGAACCACTATAATGATCATCTAACCATTCTTCGCATACAAACAATCACCATAGTCGTTATTAATCATTATTATCATCAAGCATCCTCGCACTTAGGCAAGCGCATTTCAAAACCAACCTGTCAATGCATGGTTGGCTGTTTAGAACACCAACCCAAGCCAACTGTTTCAAGTTTCAACGAAACAACCGGGTCTAGAACAGTTTTTGACCATAAATGATCACCAGCCAACAAATATTACAACACAACTCACTAGTTGGTAAATGCTACAAGTGGTCAGCCAGCTCCAACCAGCGAACACTTGACCTGACCACCTAAAGATGAACCAGCCAACCAACCGCCCTAAACAACCAACAAACCAACCAACCTACCTACCTACCAACATGAACAACTAAGCAACCAGTCTCAACCAACCAACCAGTCTCCACCAACCAGTCTCCACCATTACATTCCCTTCACCAAGGTCTCCAAGGCACCGGTGGATCTTCGAATCGGTCCGGTGGCAGCTCGGAGCGACCGTCCCAGTTGGGGGGCACGGCGTACTTCCAACAGACCTCGGGCGGCGCCACGGTTGCAACGGCCCCGTGGGCGCGCGAAGGGATCCCAGTGGAGGGTTCTCAGTTGCGATCACTGCTGCTACGGTGAAGGGATCATGGCTACTGAATGAAACATGATCATTATTGATGGAAATTATTATGATGGAAATTGTTTTTAGAAAAGATGATGGAAATACTATGAAGGAATTCCACCTCGTGCCCTCCAGCGTTCTTTCCATCGTCAAAACCATTTGCGAATTGATGAACCACCCTGACTTTGACCCAATCACCGGGGAAGCGCGTAAAATGATTTGCCAGAAACAAACACGTATACCGTATACATACCTTGACCGTCAATTACCTCGAAAATAAAGGCTGGTTGGTGGCTTCAACCCTAATGAAAAACATTAGTCAACCAGCCATTTGTCAATTGTTACTACCGAAAATAGACGATGTTCAAAGCCACCATCCAGATTGAGCCAAGGTACATCTTCTTGAAGCTACAGGTCAAAGTCTTGCAACTAAAATTCATCCCCCTGGATGTGAACAAACACCAGAACCCATGATTTAACCAAATTATAGTGCAGGCAGTACCACCTGTTGGTTGATTGACGTGTTTAAATAGATGCTGGACAAGGTACCCCAAAACTACGTAAACAAATACTGATTTTGGAGGCTGATGTGAGAATCTGAAACCATAATAAATCATGTTTGAAGGGAAATCAACCGCGATTTATTGGTAATGGTACGCTTATCATTACTGTGGAGCTTGAAACTTTTATGGTTAAACCTAAATCATGTTAAATCATGTGGAATCTAACCACTTCTATGGTTAAATCATGTTAAATCTCACCACTTCTATGGTTAAATCACGTTAAATCTACGATAATCTACGGACTTTTGGTCGAACATTCTGTTTCCCTTGCCCTCTCATGGTTCAATCAGATCCATGGGAGGTCCGTTTCGTAGAGGCTGGCGAGGCACCGTTTCGTAGAGGAAATGCTCCTGTCCTGGATACCTCGAGGAGTCGGGAGGAGATACGGATCCAGTGAACGGCAAACGATGTGTGGACAAATGAGGCAATCGAACATATGCTATGTATGTATACTACATATATATATATGTCTCTGTAAAATGCACTTGATTATATACTATAGTGTATGTATATGATGGCATATGTACTAGATGTGTGTTTATCTGAAGTACTACTTGTGGCTGATGCACGTTGTTGCACGCTGCTTGATGATGACTTCTCTTCTCCCTGTTGATTACTTCTTGGATGCTCTCCGCTGCCGACCAAGCGACTTCTCGATCATCTTCGCCACTCGATCTACCTGCAGAAGAGAACACCCTCTGCTGAACCAAGTTACTGGGACTGAGGCAAGATCTAGAGGTGAACCTCTAAGGATCAGGACTTGTTGGATTTGAATCAGGACCTGTATGGATCTGCCGGATTTGACAACTTGGGATTCGCCACTGATTTGCAATATCCATAAACTGCTATAAATATATTCCGTCAATATGGGCAACTATGTATATATATGTATATATATAATTAGAATGTGATATCACAAATTTGGTACCCCTTACCCCATTGCCCAACATGCTAACGCTGGCAGGAAAACAAAATCAATCCTTTGGGGTGACATCTCAATGGTGGTACCTATCTGGGTTCATGTCAATCCACGAGGGAAATCTATCGCTACGCCGTGATATGTGGGGGTCACCATTAAGGCTACACAGGTTGTACCCAGCCTTCGACATGGGCAGGACATGGCATGCACTCAATTTGCGCTGCGGCTGTGGGTGCGAACATCCCATGAACAAACTAGTCGAGCAGCTGGGAGGTGAACTACTGCGCAAAGTTTGAATAGTTTGTCTCAGCCCAATCACCATATTTGTTGAAGATCACTAGAATGCGCTTCAGATAATCATATGTGGATAAGATTCTCTAATCATCTATTTACAATCATTGGTTAGTAAAGCAACCTCTACTGGTGTACGGCTTGTTTCCGATCATCCCCCGAAAGAGCCATCCGTGGTAGCGGCCCCTTTTCACACGCTGGCATCCCGGCCGAGCGATACATTTGGTACTCAATCAATTAAATTTGCTGGCAAGGTGTCTCATATCAACAACGGTCAACTAGTAGGACTCTTCGGGTTGGCTACTTTGATCAAGCATCAACCAGTGGAGCCACCAAGGAACTTGTTATAACTTATCTTAATCTATGATACGATTTCCAATGGTTGTGAGTTAACCACTGACTTACTAATCACACAAAGTTAAACACCTTCATTCTTAACTGATAAATATGTATACTCTGAGGGACCTTAGTTAGGAGGCCGGAAGGTCAACAGTTTTTGGGCGCGAGAAGCGGCGCCACAGGCGCCTGATTTCTAAGCTCCTATTTTAGATTGGCTCACAGATTCTTAGAAAGTGGCAGCTGCTGTAATTTCTGGGCATGCATGCGTTACACACGACTGAGAACCCC